>JADDOH010010976.1:0-66322 GCA_016648135.1 Agrypnia vestita | reverse complement strand
TTGTTACAGTTTCCCGAGATTTCTTCGTTTACCTACATCAACTTCCCAAAAATTTCTTCATAGCTCCCAAAATTTTTCAAACCATGGGGGGGGGGTTGTTTCAGTTTCCAGAGATTTCTCCATTTAGCTACATCAACTTCCCAAAACTTTCTTCTTGGGTCCCAAAATTTTTCAAACCATGGGGGGGAGGGGTTGTTACAGTTTCCTACAGTTTCCAGAGATTTCTTCATATATCTACATCAACTTTCCAAAAATTTCACGTAAAAAATACACTATTTACAATGTGTTTCTCATACTTTCGATAACTTTGAAGTGTATGTACTTTGTAGTGTTCGCTTTGAAATGAAGTGTACTATTTGAAGTTTATACTTTCAATAACTTTGGTGTTTGTAGTTTGTAGTGTGCACTACACATCAAAATGTGCGAAGTGTGCACTTCAATGTAGTGTAGTACTACATTGTAGTAGTGAGTACAGAGCGGACCCATCACTAGTCTGGATGCTATTAAAATCATTTTATTTGTGAATACATAGTGCTCATAAATTTGATTAAAAATATATTAAATATTTATCGTTCAAATCGAATACAATTGGATCGACTCTTTTCATTGAATTTTGATAAAACCGTACTGGTTTATGATAACATAAAATGGAAAATTTATATTACTCGGATAGGGCGTCTACTAGACCTAAAGAGTTTATAGATGACCTTAAAAAGGCGTTAAATAATAATAATTTAACTCATAAAAACGTTTTCAATATAAATTTTTTATACGCAAGACAAAGACCCGTATGCAGAATTTTTCATTTGATGTCATTCAAACTCATTCAAACTTTTTTTCTGTATACGATGGATGCTTCTAGGATCGACTAATTTTCACCTATACCTACTGCTTTATCATAATGACGTCACCCAAGTGTGATTATTCACGAACCTAGACTTTCGAGTGCCGTCCTTAGCATCTTAGAGAAAAAAATGAATACCCTTGTTTTTGTTTGTAACTTTGCGAAAAAAATATAGAAAAAAGTTAAAACACCAAAAGATCAAAAAGTAACAAAAAGCTACAAATCGTAATTTTTAGATAGAGAATAGAACCACCCCTCGTGAAAACCGAATGAAAGCGAATTCAATTCTGAAGTGCATCACTTCGGAACGTTTATTTTCTGCATACTTGATAGCGGCTAACTAGGCGGAGGAGCTCTATACTCTGTTTAAGGAGCCAAACGTCACAAAATTTATAAAACTGGGAAGACTTCGGTGGCTGGGTCATGTGGAGTGAACGTCCGAGCATCAAGCACCAAAGTCCCTGCTGAACTCAAGGCCAGTAGGGCGAAGGAGCTTAGGAAGGCCAAAATTAAGATGGAGTGACAACGTCCTCAAAGACATCTCCGCCTTAGAGCTTCGGAACGGGAGAGAGCTGGCACTAGTCCGAGATGAGTGGAGGAAGATTATTGAGGAGGCCAAGACCCACCAAGAGTTGTTGTGCCAAGAGTGATGATGATGATGACTCGATAGCGGCACTCGCGCTCTATCGTACATGTAAAATTGGCTAACTCGACGCAGAGCAGCATACAAAAATATAAAAAACGAACGCCATTCCGTGGACACGTAATTCGGAACAAAAATTTCCTGATATGCACCTTGCTACAATTTTTTAAATCGAATTTTTAAAACAACAGAAAATTTAGATTTTGGGTGGATATCAAGAAAATTGAAGGGGGTAAAAGAAGTCGAAAAATGGGCAAAAGATGGCGCTTCTAACTTTGATTCGAACGATTTTTGAATTTCATTCAAACTATGCAGACAGTCGCAGAAACATCTCGTACGGTAAAAAAGCCCAAAAAGAGGATTTTTGCCTCACCGCGAGAAAGAGACGGATGCAAAATTCCAACATAAAAAAGAAAGACGGCCAGATTTTGCACCTTTACACCATTCATATTTTCGATTTTTTCTTAAACATCACGTTTAATTGCAAATGAAAAAGATTGAATGAAAAATGATATTTCATTCTTGAGAAGAGCCCAGCTCAGGGGGATAGGGGGA
Source organism: Agrypnia vestita (assembly GCA_016648135.1). NCBI lineage: Eukaryota > Metazoa > Arthropoda > Insecta > Trichoptera > Phryganeidae > Agrypnia > Agrypnia vestita. Next base: position 64,280 of record JADDOH010010976.1, on the reverse strand, counting down.
GGTCCTAAAAAATAAAATAAAAATCAGGTCCCAAAGAGGGTTTTGGGAAAAATTTTCATTTTTAGGATCGGACGATAGCTCGCAAAGTTATTAACGTTGCAAAGTGGTGTTCCGGATTAAAATGAAAAAAGCTGAAATTCGACTCAATTCTGAGGAGGAGAGATGTCCCGCGACGAATGTATTTCCCAAAGACGGCGGGCAGGACCCGTCTGGGGAACTTGAAATTTTTGAAATCGAGCTCTCGGTCGATGAATTTTTTTCGCGAAAAAAGAAAACAAAAAATAATTGACGTGCAAAATTTAAGTTCGTTTGGATGACGGGAAGTGTGTTAATTTTCACATCCAAGATATTTCCACACACATGTACGTACGGCGGCGAAACTAATATATAAATAATTTAATAAAAACGCATTATTTTTGGGAATTTTTTTCATTAAAAAATAGATATATGAGTACTGCTGTGTCGAGGTTGTAAAAGGTGCGGAGAGGCACGGTCCTGCTTGTTAGTAGAAAAAAAATGTCAACCTGGAGACGATTGAGTAGGACCGATATGGAAACTTTTGTTCTTAGAACGGTCCTGGGTAAGCAGTGGGTACCATTCACTGTATCAAAGATGTCCCAAATTTAATTTATAGAATGGATATCCTAGTGATTTTTGGGATTCATTGCAATATAGAGTTTATAGCTATTTTAGAATGGAATAGTATTGTGTTCTCTGTTTTGTATCTAACATTAATTATAACACGTTCGTCTGTAGACATAAGGTAATTAAATGAGTGATCAAATTATTCTCTTTACCTTCGGTTGTGCAATAACTCGTTTAATTTTTGGACAATCAGATCTGGTGTTAGATTTTGATGGTCCAGTTGCAGAGCCACTCCTCTTTCCTCGGCAGTGGCAGCGTTGTGCTTCTGGTCTATGATGAAGGCAAGCAGCAACTGTGGAACTCCATACCAAGCTGCCTCATGACAGCTAAGAGCACCTCCATGTCCAATAAATGCCTTCACTAGCGGATGAGCTGAAAAATTCATTGGAAAAAAATATTAGTTTTGTCGCGAAATAATTATTCCGAACAATCTGGACGTTTCAGAAAGGTCTGGATACCGGTTGAATACAAGAATATATACAAGAAGGTTCGAGAAATCGTTAATTTTTGCCAGTGTGTAAAAAAATGTTCTTAGGTTTTCATGTCCATTCGGAATCTTCTGGTTTGAGTTTTCTGGGGTATTCTGCCGTGTTTCTACGACCTTTCTAGCCGATGTTTCGGATCAGGTAGCCCTGGACCCTGCAATGAGATCTGAAATGGCAAGAAAGTTCGTAGAAACACGGCAGAATACCCCAGAAAACTCAAACCAGAAGAGTCAGTGTGTAACAAACTCGGAGAAACGATAGCGAACTGTGAATCAGTGTGATAGATAACGTCGGGCAAAACATTACCAGAGACAAGTAGAACTTTCTAGCGAACAAAAAATTAGTGCGAATTACATAAAAGTGATCCAAGTAAACCTGTATCCGGTGATTTTTTTAAATGAAAGTTTTTTTTTACATTTGGATCCCCGCCATAGCAATATTTTGGAGAACAATCAATGAAGGACTTCCGATACATAGATAGAAAATATATCATCGTTCAAAAACTCACTCATACACAATATCCATTTTCTAAACGATGACCTGAACCTATAGATCCATTAAATCAATTATTTATTAAATACTAATCGCACAAAATATACAATACAATTGCTTATAAATATGTAAAATATATTTATAAGCAAAAACACATGTTACTAGAGCGTGCCGAAGACACTTGTAATTGGGATAATGGGCATAGTCTTTATTTATAATGTTTTATTATTAGAGTATCATGTACCTATTATCCTGTTAAAGTCTCTAATAAATATATAATATATATATATAACTCGGTTTTCAGAATTTCGATGACTTACACAGTAGACTCTCGATTATAAAATATAATATTGAGCATAGGGGCCGGTTTTGTAAACTTATAGTAATCTCTCGTAAAATCCATAGATTTCTACGTTGATGCAACCGGCCCTAAATAATTAACCGGTCGTGTGTCGGCCGTACGTAACGGAATGTACTCTGTCTGCCGCGCAATTTCGCGCACGATTGCTGTTTTTTAGAACCTTTATTGTGATGGTTATATTCATGTAAAAATCAACAATAATTGCTAAAACGTTGCAGTTTCTGGTTTCTCAATATACAGACTTCAATAATTACTTATATTTCAATAATTAGTTGTACAATAATTAGTTTTTCATTAATATGAAAATAAGTAACGAAATTTACTGTCAGAAATGTACGCACGTGTTTATCGAATAAAACCATGGAAGCAATAACACTAAAGATATTTTATTTTAATATTTTCGTTCTAAATATATCATATATATAATATAAAAATACTTAATTTTAACACTTTTTTAATTAAAAAAAAAAACACTTTTTTTTTAACAGATAAATAACACAATTAATGCGCGGTTCGAAGACGACATTTGGAATAATTTTTTGTACGGTTTGCACGGCAAATGAGGTTACTTGACAAATAGAACTCGTTCATTCATACAAAAACTTGAGATAAAATAAATAATAAGCTTTAAAAACTTATAAACGCAGGTAAAATAGACCAAATTCGCAAACCTGTCTAGGGAGCGCAGATCTGCGGTTTAGCACACGACCGGTTAAATAAGTTCGAAATACCCCACCTACGCCCGAATTTAGAGTAAATACTTAGTGATGTAAAGTTTGAGGTACGCCTTAAAAGGGTAATTTTCAGTACAAAATAACAGTTTTAAGGCGTACCTTTACCTTTAAATATTGACTTTGAATTCGGGTCCTAGAGTCGCGGTGCGCTCTCCCGCTTGTGTCAAAATACATAGATCGTTGACAGGGATTCCCGAAATTCCGTGAACCGGAATGTTCACATTTCGCAATTTTGCAAGTTCATAATTTCACTACTTTTATATTTTATTTACGAAATATGATTTAGTTGATAGAAAAATATTTTTTCATTTCAAAAAAAAAAAAAAGATAATCTTCTATTGCCCCAGTTAATCCTCAACCCGATTAATGCGACCCCGGATAATCGAGAGTTAACTGTATTAATATAACAAATTCAAATAAAGTCTCTTCAATATTTTTATTTACTGGTGAAGAGATAACAGTTCTTGTATGATTTGTGTTATCAAAAAATTGCTACAATCATAACTGTGATTTAAAGGTTAAAGGTTTTGTTTCGGTTTTTGGTGTACCAATTTTACCAATCATCATAACATTGATTGAATTATTATGTACTATTGAACACCAATCACACAATCAAAGGTCATCCTATAATTATTTTTTACTGTACGCAGCTGTAGAGTTGAGAGCTGAAAGAAGTTGAATCCAACACTGAAAACCTTATTCATTTAAACCTTGAGTTATTTTAAAACATGACTTACAATGGTTACCAGGCCGTTATTTATTTTATATTTATATTACTTTAATGTTTACAATTATACACATCGAATTATTGTATCATGCCTGTCATGCTAGAAGAATTTGTTTGGATACAATTAATTATAGTTGTTAAAACATAATAATTACGACATCATTCGAAAATTATTAAATCAAAATACGTAACAATCTGTTTGACAATACCCGTAACCAGATATCGCAAATAATTATGAGATACGAGTAAATAAAATAATGGAAGTGTAAAGAGAAAAAAGTATAATTCTCCGAAATATATAGTAAAGGTACATCATTTTTGACGGGTATAGCTGTAGTCATAATAATAATAATTTATCAATTTTTTAGAAAAATTAATTATTAATAAATCAATGAAAATTTTACTCTTAACCCGCCCAAAGAAGTATGACGTCAAAAATATTGTATGTGTTGTATAGTATTTTTCTCAAAATTACCCATTACAGCAGATAGAAGACATCGGATCTACATGTCAATGCACATCAAATCTTTCTTCTTACCTAATATATCGTTTTGGGGCATCCATTTCCTAATCATGACGTTTTTGGGCAGCTCTTTTTGCATCAGTGCTGGGTCATACTTCCACACAAATTGGTATGACGGGAAGCGAGCGAAGGCATCCAAAAAATACTTCACTTGCACTGAAGAAAAATCTTCTGATTTTATATTCGTCCCCAAAGCAAAGTAAACAACGCCATCTTCTGCCTTCGACATGAAACTACTCAGCTCCTGGAAACAATTAAGTAATACGGTTAATCACTATTTTTTAATCTATTAACAAACATGTTTATATTTGTATTTAAGTTCAAGAATTGGAATTTATGAAAATGCTTTTGAAATGATTTAAAAAATACATTAATAATATATATCAAACGTACAAAAGTTGATGTAGTATCTGAACTAATCCTAATATCATTAGATGTTCCACAAGGGTCAGTTCTAGGGCCTATATTTTTCATTATTTTCACCATAATTTACATTGATGATATAGTAAAAATACTAAAATATTGTAAAATTTGACTACTCGCAGATTAAGCACTATGCACTAATGTAGATATCAGAAGAAAATTATATAGAAATCATAAAAACCTAAGCTTTTACGTAAATCAAATATCCATATGTCTTAAGATAAAAAAATGCAATTAATTATAAACAAAACAAAAGTATTGAACATTGGGAAAAAAGAGAAAAGATGCATAAACAATAATCATTGATGGGAAGTAATTAAAGAAGTAAAATACATAGACTATAAACTAGACTTTTTTTTGGAACACAATATATAAAGCAAAAAGAATTTAACTTTTAAGTAGAATCCAAAAAGTACTCGCATATCAAAACTAAATCTTGCAAAAATGTATGCAACGTAATAATAGTCCCTCACATCAACTACTGCAGCCGAATACAATTTCTGGCTAGGGAAGAAGAATTGAAAAAAATAACAATACTAAAAAAAGCATTGAGAGTAATTTAAAATAAATCGATACACAATAAGCAAAGTGATGCTAAAAAATTTACAAATAGTGACATTCAAAGAAATGAAAAAATTTATTGTGCATCAATTTTCATACTACATAATTATTTACGAATAAAACGCTTTTGAATTTTAAGAAAAATAAAAAAATACAAGAACATGATCACTGTACAAGAAGTAAACCTGAAATAAGATTTACCCTTTAGAAAGAAAACATGTTTGCAAAATTAAATCATACACATGGGAATGATGTTTTTGTTATTCTGTTATTTCCTTCACCCCTAATGACTGGTAGACATTAGGGATGAGGGAAACATAACAATGTGATCCTTAAATTTGAATGAAATTTATATCAATTACAAGTTATTCTATTTATGTAAGGAAATATTAATTAAATAAAAAAATATATTTATGTTTTTGTTTTAAGTTTGTAGAACTCCGTATTTATTTATAATGAAATTTTAATGAATATTATTATTAAGTTCTGCGAGTTAACATAGCGCTATCACATTTAAAATAACGCTTTACTCGCAGAACTTAATAATAACATTTATTAAAATTTCATTTATTTTAAATTTCATTAAAGATAAAAAAATAATATTTATTGATTAACATAATTCTCTGAGATATTTAATTAGACATAGAATATAGAATGTTGATGATCTATTTGAGACATAAACTCCAATTCTGTGGATAAGCACTGACTGAAAGGTGAAAGCCAGAAGAGAAGAGGACGATTTCCTACTCGATGGACCGACTAGATCACAGGATGGCTGTCCGTACTACGAGCTGCATAGAAAGAAGGAGGAAAATCGTCGAGAACATCAGCAGGGTCGATAGTCACGATCCTCAGCAATACTAGAACCAACTGGGTAGGAAGAACAAAATGAATATAAGCGTGAAAATGAATTATCCTGAATATGAACGAGAACGAAAGTTTGTTGACAGTTTCTGTGTCATATCCTCCGGCATACCATAACACCGATAGAAAGAAGAAGAAGGAGAGGGCGGCTGGGAAAGAATTCATGAGCCAGTAGCTGGAGTGGAGCAGAATTAGAATTTAGTGAGAAGCAAAAGATCAGGGATACAGAATAGAGAAAGCTACAGTGACAAAGGAAAAGTAGAAGATGTGAAATAGTGAACCTTCGCTGTCTAAAATTGTGTACATGTATGTGGCTTTAAATTATTTTTCTTAAAACTGAATAAAATTCTCCTTAAAATAAAAAACCACGTAGTAATCTGTAGTAAAATGTATTAAAAATAATCTGATACTGATAAAAAATAAACCAATTAGTTTTATCGAGTTTTGTTGTGACCCCAAAATATTAATCAATATATTTATTACATTAAAATAAATTAAAATATTTGAGGAATCTAACATCATCGACAGGTTTTGGCGCTCGAATTTGCATTCCACCGACAGGTATTACAGTCTGAAACAACGGCAACATCACATCAGCCGGTGACAGATTGACAAGAGTGAAGATAGCGGACCTTGATATGGCTCCCACGTCCAAACTCTCATCACCAAAATATTTCCTGGCCATCTCGTTTTGTCTGGGCATCATGTAGTACTCCCGCACCAGGTTGTCCAACGCGTAAATAAAGACGTTGTACACTCTGACGAAGAAGCTCATCGAATACCCAACACGTAGATGATTTGCGGGGATAAAGGCAGGATACTCCGGATTGCCTGATGCGCTGGACAGGCCTACAGGGCATGTGCTGGCGGAAACACCCACTGTCGGAGGACTTCCAAATCTCGGAACGAACCCCAGCAGGCATTGAGAAGCTGCAAAATCGTGAATCACGAGATCAAATTTAAAATCTTTCGGATAATCCATGAGCCGTCGCACACCCTCGCTGCTGAAGGCTGGTATGCAGGAATCTGATCTGAAGTTTGCTAAATCCACCACGTCGTGCAGCGCGCTATTTTTGTCCATTTTGGTCAAGTTTTTCTTCTTATTGTGGTAGAACTCGTACACGTTTTCCATGTGAATGTTCGCCACGTTGGGTATTTCTTCGGTTTCCTTGTCGACACTGAGAGACGTTATGTTGTGCCCTCTTTCAGCCAAGGTTTTCAGGAGTATTTTGCTCCAGAATTGATGACTCGGGGAAGCCAATCCTGAGATCCATAATATGTTTGCAGATCGAGCCGAGCACATGAATAAACACGTAAATGATATAAACCACAAAGAAGAACTGCTTGATGATAACTTCATTTTTTTCACGTTCACAATCTTACACGTTCAAGTAAAAATTTCTAACAAACCCCCGCTAATATTCTCCAAAACTTATTCTTTCGAAATGTACACAGTACTTAATGTCAACAAAAACGTTGAATCTGCTTGACCTGTCTTATTGCCTACGACAGACGTGCACCACGGCGAACGGGCACTTTTATTACTGAACTCGAATCGTCAGAGTACGATATAAAATGCGTGGCCTTTATCTCACAACATTGACACACAGTTTAGATCGCATAGCTTACTCAATATAGTAGGTAGTACAATATAATAATCGCTGAGCCAAGTACCCTATTACCGGTAGTAGCCCTCAATAGTGGGTATTAAGATTGTAGTTATTAAAATATTTCATCATAATCGTAGAACAACAACGCATGTGATTTTTCTCAAGTTTGCAGGAGAGCAGTTTGAAGTTTTATTTACATAAAGATACTCTATGTCATAGCTCGATAACTACAAAAGATTTTTCTTTGAAACTTGGGTTAGTTATTTAAAGTTGATACCTTTCAAATCTCAAATATAGTCAGCGCAGTACAACAACATTTTTACACATGCTGCGTTGTTCTACGATCGCAAATCAGAACCGTCGTTATACCGACTTTGTATAACGACGGTTATTTAACCGTTATTATTAATTTTAATAAGAAAAGATAAACTTTTTATATACCATTAGATGGCTTCCTTTTTTCACTTTTTATTGATCCAAAAAAGTCAATATGGAATTTTTTGCACATCCGTCATTGTTCTACGATCATGACGATTTCTGTTACGATACTCTTGTAAAATATCCCATACTAATTTTTACCTCTACATCATCATCATCTGCGTGTATGGGCAAGGATATCCAATTCTCTCTATCCTCCTATCTCCTGTCAGGAGTTAGGAGCCCAAATCTGGAGGATGCTCCTGTTTGGAGTCTCAACAGTCGTCGAGCATGTATGCGAAGATGTATGTACCTATGTGGATGAGGCGAGAGTTGTGTGTCAGGATATAGGAGTGTAACGCTCTATCCTACCCTCAAGGAGACACGGCGTGATGGTATGTTAGTTAGTTAGTAAACCTTATTTAATTTAAAAGGTTAAAAGTATTTATTTATCCGTATAACGCCGAGTTTATCAGTCTACAATTTTGTAATAGAGAATTTACGCAAAAGTAAATACACTAATCTGTGTTTTAATTGAGTATCTTGTTGGTGTAGCGGTCATGACGCTCGCCTAGTGATCTGGTGGTCGGTGGTTCGAGCCCCATTCCAGGATACCAGCAAGTTAGTCCTATTTTTATAGCACATGCTTTTGGCTTAGTTTGAGAATACTAAGAATATTGATGCGATACGTATTCCGTGTTCGCATCTCTATTTTTTAAAAAGATCGAAATAAAACTTATACAGAGTATAAAATAAGATAAACACTCGTATTTACTTTACTTCAGATGCCTATTATGAATGAATGTGTCTTTATTATTAATGTTCTTTCTCAGTAATCGGATAATTACTGTACATATTTATGTGCACAATTAATTGTAATTAAGATAAGTAATTTCAATGCACATATTATGTAAAGAGGTTTATATTATGTGTCGGAATTACGGCAAATGTAATATCTCTTTAACGGGGCGACTCCGTAATATTTAAGTTACAGGTGAATAATGATGATATTTTAACGGTGACATATTAACCGTTATTTGAGATTTGTATCAATGACGGGCAAGCATCGGTACTTATACGACAGTTATATCTCAGCTGCCAATGATTCGTACAATCAGATACAAATCTCAAATAACTGTACCATGTGTAACCGGTTAAAATTACGGTTTTATCACTACCCGTGACAGGTACATGGCAGTCACGGTGACCGAGAACGTCTTTAGCACTATTTTAATGTCTTTGTGTTGTGTTTCATTTATTGGACGATCCGTTTTTCTCGAGTTTTCTACGACGTCTGCCATCTTAAATGTTAATTGACAACATTTGTATGTTGCAAACATTTTTACTGAAAATTAAATAAACCTGCCTATAATGTCCGTTTATTTTAATGGCATTTTTTGATGTGTTTTTTTTTTCTTTACGCTCGGTATACGTGAGTTATTTCGTAAATACGTCGACGGAAACGCGTAACAGGAAGTAATAATGAAGAAATTTGTTTTCGAATTTATTAATTTTATTCAATAAATTAGTTATGTTCGTTACGTTGAATTTAGATTTATAATATCTCTGGATAACTTTGGTTTAGAAAAAAAATATTAGACAAAAATAATTTACAACATATATTTTACCGATTCTAAAAAAAATATTTGGTTGTTAAAGAATTTTAGCCTAAATGAAGCGATTTAATAATACCTGTTAAGGAAAAATATAAATAAAATCAGCTGTTCATTTGTCATACTTTTCAAATATAAGGCTGTTTTATGCGATATACATATATTCATATGCATGTTTAATGGTACCTACCTATCTTTATGGTTCGAAACCACTTTTTTGGGTTTTTTCACACGATTTTAAGTCTCCCTCTGCGATGTAGAATAAATAAGTTATTTTTAATTTTTTTGTGTAACATCTTTGCGCTCGGTTCATGGGAAGCTGCAGACTTCTTTACCGACTCATTCTTCTTCTTCTCGTGCCCTGTCCGTTTACCAGACGTTGGCTATCATGTTGGCTATGCGGACTTTGTTTACTGCGGCCCGGAACAGCTCCACAGTAGACTGGCCAAACCACTGTCTCAAGTTTTTCATCCATGAGGTCCTCCTTCTTCCAGGGCCCCGACTTCCGGCAATCTTTCCCTGCATTATGAGATGCAAGATCTCGTATTTCTCTGGATGTCTCATCACATGTCCTAGATATTGAAGTTTTCGGATTTTTCTTTATTCATCCGAGCCATAACATCTTCATTCGTAACTCTGTCCATCCAGCTTATTTTGAAAATTCTTCTGTAGATCCACATCTCGAATGCCTCAAGTCGCCTTATCAGTTCTTCGGTAAGCGTCCATGCTTCCGACTCATACAAACTGGCATTTCGACGAGTCGTTGCTGAGCGTTACAGAGAAACGAACGAAGCGTTGCTGAGAAAACATGTTACACATCATTTGCGACTACTGAAAGACTCGCCCAATTTTTTCTTCGACAAATGAGGAGTTTTCTGATCAATTTAGCATCTAATCGACCCAATCCGCATAGTACTGCTTATGGTTGTTGTTCTTTTCCTTACCAAATAGTCGGTGAAGGTGATGCCTCTTGAATCTCAAAAGCTGGTAGCCATTACCTTTCCGGTCGATAGAACCGGTTTCACTTTCTTTGGTCAAGTGAAGACCAATGCTTTTTACTCCCTTTATATTAACTCGTGGCGTCTGCTTGCTTGCCGTCAACAAAAACTTTGGATCGATTTTTGACCCTTTTCCCGTGATCCAATCGAGCTGAAACTTGGCAAGCAGACTCGTGACGACGATCAAGAAGATCTATCAAATTTTCGTTAAAAAAATTTAATAATTATACTATAATTTCAGATTTTTAGAAATTTTATTGGTTTTTTCAAATTGGAATCATTAGAAAAGTTTGACTAGCAACGGCGCGCGGCCCGGTAACGTCGCGGAATATTTTCTAAATTGGAATTACTCCGTCGGTATAATAGGTACATCACTACGAATTTCGAAAATTTACAAAACAATTGGTTCACAGCTGACAGCAAAATTGGGTTTGTTGGGAAAAAATCAAATAATAATTTATTTCTTTTAGATTTCTGCTTAGTTTTGAAGAATTCTACATTACTCAAATCTGATTCTGACTAAATCATTTGACGCTGGAAATTCATAAGGTACGATATCGATGATAATTGAATCTATCAAAATCTTGACATCTCAAAACATCTGACAATTTAGAAATATATTATTTCTGTAAGTTTAGTGTTATGTTATATGTTTTAATTCGTCTTTCATTATTGTTATATTTTACAAAGAAAGAGAGCACAGTAAAAACTTGGTTTTTATGGGATACTTTTTTATCACATCTGATATTTTGTTCATTCGCGTTCAATTCATATGTTTTTTGTTGACCCTTTGTGGTCACCTTATTTTGCGGACCAGGCGCTCTTCATCGAAAAAAAAAATAAAAAAATTATCTAATAGTAGTCGTCGACGGTGCATGGTCCTCATGCAACTTCACTTTGATTTCCTCGTACTTCTTCCCATCCTAAATGAGAAATTGAATCGCTGACCGATATTACTCTTTTTCAATTTTTTTAAATTTTATTTTTTAACAAACAGACTATCAACAGGTTATTAATGACCCTAGTAGGTGGTCCTAGGTTACGTAAGAGTACAAAGTATAAATATTTTATGAACATTTTGAATATTATATAATTACACCATACACTTTCCATGATAATTTAATAATAAATAATGTCTTTATTATTATGAGACGGGAAGGTAGCTCTTTCCCGTTCGCACTTCGCGAGCCGACAGCCGCACGGCGCGCAGTGGTCGGAAATGACAATCTGAGCTAGCGAAATTATTTTAGTGTTTATTTTTATTCTATTACCTTAAATAATAATAATAAACCAATTTAAAGATATTAAAAATAAAATAAATGTAGTATTGAAAACTTGATTATACTACCTAACCACACTTTATATTTAATTCTAAACTTGTCTTTATGTCGTCCACAATTGATCCACTTTCGACGTATTTATTTAACAAAGTTTTTTTTTATTATACCTTGTTGTATTAGCTTTTTTACTTCATTTAGAAAAGTCTCGCTCCTTTAACCATACTCCAAACAGTTTTTTCCTTGGTAATCCGAGAGCTGGAAAATAAATAAATTCTGAATACTCAATACAGGCGTACCGAAGTGCACTCCGATTGATTTTAGCAAAAGGACATAAAAAAGGCATTTTTTTCAGGAAGCGCATTTTTTTTCTAAAGCGGCGGCTGCGAGCGCGAATGGCACCGAAGGCACGGTTCCCCCATATTCTATGTCAATGTATGCGTCACAGCGCGTGCGTACACGGCGCCGAGCACGCACGCACACATTCTAATGGGTAGCGGCCAGTTTGTATGAAGACGTATTACTGTTCTTAGTATACTGTGCTATTACCTACCGTATTATTTAATTTGCAAGTCGCTTCTGAAACATATGGGGATATGAAGGAATATCACGATTAGAAAATAATTTACCGGAACAAAATAAAGCCTGTCACAAATCAATAAATACAATTTAGGCATGAGTTCTAGATTACCAAGTTTTACGATGATGATCAATGGTTGCAATGAATATATGAACGTTTAACCTAACACCAAAAACAAAGCGGGTAAACCTGATAAATGAATTATTTTAACAGAGGTTTATTTTGTTATCTATCTTACACATTCAGTGAGAGATTGTCACAAAGTGACTTTTGTGTTATCTTCCTATTGAATAAGTCCATTAGAATATTAATATTTATAGGCAAACTAAATTGTATAAACAGAATTGATAATGATGTCAACACTATAATTACCACGATACACCAGGAGAAGAGTTCAATTATAGTGATTCAAAACTTAATTGATGGGAACGGCGTCCAAAGATTTGGTATTCAGGGACGCACACTCGCTGCTACAAAAAAGCTTTGTATAAACAAAATAAAGCAAATAATAAAAAATATATTTTATAAATCCAAATTATATTATTACGTATTTATTCACTACAATTTATATATAAAGTGTGTACCACGTTTAAGGCCATGTGGACATAAAATAATTCTGATGTTGTGTGTTAATGTGTCAACCAGACCCATCTAGCGGAAATATTTAGGAGAGAGATGCATGAATGATGATGGAGCTTCGATCAATATATTCTTCTTCTTCTTATTCTACCTTTTATCCTATTGGGTCGGGTCCCTGCACAGCATAAAAGGTTCCAACTTTTCCTGTCTTGGGCTTCGCTCTCCACGTCAGCTCAATTTAGTTGCAACCTCGCTTCGCAGCAGTCCTCCAACTGTTTCCGCCAGGTCTCTTGGTCTTCTGCCTTCTGGTCTTGCCTGGAATATCCGCTTTGGCAGTCTATCTGCCGGTATATGCAAGATATATCTATATATCTCAGCCACCGTAACTATGATTTATCGATAAACATCAATCAATTTAAATTTTATTATTTTTTATTTAACATTTATATTACAAACACAAATTTAATTCTTAAATGTTATAAATAATTTAGAAATATACAAACAAAAACAAGTATTAAACATACATAAAATCATTAATATCAAAGGTGCAGGAGAATCCTGCTTCGGAAAACCCTCTCAGAGACATGGAACAGATCAATGTCCAGAGTGATATTGTTCAGCATATAAGCAGCAGCTCTTCCAACAGGTATAACCATCGGCAGGTTGGTCTTGTATGTTGGAATATGAAACAACCTATGCTGACGCTGTCTACGTAATTATCAGGAACATACAAACTAATGTTCTGCACAATTTCAGGATTATAGATCATACCGCGCAACAATCCAATGTAACAACATTTTATATTGCTCATTTCTCTTAAATATGTTTTATTTATATTACTATTTTTTAATTATTAACTTTAAAAGGTGTTTTATGTTAGCTGTATAAAAATCCCTGTAAATTTCTTGTATTCATTTACTTTTTAATAAATAAGGAAATAAATAAATACATATTGATTTTTATTGTGTGCTATAAAAAATATTACAAGTTTAGTACTAATAAAATATATATTGTTTACATCCCAACGAAATGGAAATGGACAATAAATCTTTCTATTTTACCTTTAACTATTATTATTTGTACCTTTAACTTTATTATTATTTTATCTTATGTTTTTATGTTTTTCTGTATTATTATTATTATTATTAGTACCTTTTAACTATTATTATTGTAACTTTTAACTGTATTATTATTTTAACTGTCTTATGTTATTTAAAAAAAAAATATTCTGTATATTGTAAAAGCCCATAAAGGCGTTAAATAAATAAATAAATAAATAACTTCTAGTCGTTTCTCAAACCAGACTATTAGACTTGTTTATAACACAATTTTCGGCAGAATTTTGATATCATATAGGTACCTCGTTGTTCCAACAATTGGTATTTAAAGAAAAAAATTTAATGTATTTAATTGGTCTTTATTTTTTTATTTCTGTTAAGAATAATTGATATTATATGAGTGACAACAAATTTTATAATCAGAATTATTGCGATTAGCGCGGCTACTAAAAATGCCACAACGTCGAGCGCCATCTGCCGAAAGAAGCCGAGATCCTGACCAGGCGAGCGAAGCTTCGAACCCGCCCCGTGGCGAATGGCGTATTCGACCCAGAACACAGCGCGCTCTAGCGGCGACTGAGGTTGGTCTCTGAAAGAGCGGGAATATGCTTCCATGTTTTCTCGGAAACTGTAATTAATAAGAAAGTAATATTTGTGTAAAGTAATAAAGTGGAAATAGTTCAGAGAGTACTATCAAAGTGATTTTGAGGAAACCCTCAATATTCCCAACAAGGGAACTTTTCAACATTTTTAAAGTCCCAAATATTAATCAAATCTACAAAAAATTTGCGATAATTCAAATTCACCATATGTACATTAATAATAGTAGGATGTTTTAGTAATAGACCGAGATCAGCTGGAAATATTTTGATACCTAAATGTAATACTAGCACAGCCCAACACCATTTCTCCTATCAAGGAAAATCATTATTTAATGCTCTTCCCAATGAAATAAAGACGGAAGAGAAAAATTATAGAAAATTCAAAACTAAATTGAAAAATCTTCTACAAAAAACCATTACAATAACGCAATGAAAAAAATCTTACCAAAAACAATCAATATATACATACTTTAAAATGTTATTACAATACCTTCCTAATTATTAATTTTTATTACTTAATTTAACGTTTCCTTGTGTATATCTTATTTATTTAATCAAATGTCTTACATTTTTGTCTTCTTGTATCGTTTATATCTTACTTACTTAATTTAATGTCTTAATTTTTATAACTCAATCTAATGTTTCTTTGTTTATATCTTACTTATTTAATCTAATGTCATACATTACTACTACTAACGATTACATTAACAATAGATAAATACATATATGACAATGACCCCAAAAAAACGCGAGAATAAATTCTCATTTAAAAGTGGGTAAGTGTGTAATATAAATGTGTATTAATTATATTATATTGAATACACTCTTAAGTTTGTATATTTACCAAATAAATTTTATAAAAAAAAAAAAAATTAAAAAAAAATTAATAATTTGAATTTTGCGTCAACAAATACATTGGATCAGAATGTATTAAATAGATTACCTGGGATTGTGCAATACTTGATCTAGCTTATCAACAATGATGTCTGTAGAAAGGTTGTCCTTGTCTAATTGTAAGGCTACCCCTCTTTCCTCGGATCTGGCAGCGTTGTGCTTCTGGTCTATGATGAAGGGAAGCAGCAACTGTGGAACTCCATACCACATAGCTTCATGAGTACTCAGTGATCCACCATGTCCAATGAACACTTTCACTAATGGGTTAGCTAAAGTTGCAACAATTTGACTTGAATAATATGTGATTATGTATATAGATACTCGACGATAAAGTACTTTTGTCGCCACCATGTTTTACAATTGCGGTAGGTACTTAAAGTAATGTAAAATGTTATTCTAATTCTTACCCAAAATATCGTTTTGTGACATCCATTTCCTTATCATGACGTTCTTAGGCAGTGCTTCCTGCATCTTTGTTGGGTCGTACTTCCATACAAATCGGTATGAAGGAAAACGGGCGAAGGCATCCAGGAAATACTTTACTTGCACTGAAGAGAAGTCTTCTGATTTTATGTTCGTCCCCAGAGCAAAGTAGACGACGCCATCCTCTGCTTTCGACATGAAATCATTCAGCTCCTGCAATAAGAAGTCGTTTTTGTAGAACGCAATTATTTTAAATCAATTCCTGCACACGTATCCAATCGCATCTGTGATCAAGGTTGTCAATTCCTTTATTGAGATTAATTTAACGTTATTTGATTCCCTCTGCTCGATCTTCCAACTGATTACTGATTATATTAATGGCGTCGTATTGTTATGTCACGTGGGTGAAATACGGTGATACAAAATTATATATTGCACTTCATAATGCAGGGAAAAATTGGTGAAAGTCGAAGCCCTAGGAGAAGAATAATATAATAAACGGATAGAGCACAAAAAGGAGGACCTTCAACAATTATCTTTTTAGTCACAATATTATCTTTCCAGAACGATAAAATATTATTAAGTAGCCGGCCAAGACTATTTCATGTAACAGTTTGATGAAAAATATGTGAAATATTTCGGATATTATCGAATATTCAGGTTCGTCAAGTATTCCATTTCTAGGTATTAATTAATATAAAGCTGAAATTCAAACATGCAAAAATATGTCATTTTTGACGGAATATAGCTAGTACAATTATAATTTAAGAAAGAAATATGCCATATTATTTTATTAACAATTTATAGGATATGAAGAATATACAGAAAAATATTAATCTTACATTATCCAGAGGCTTCGGTGCTTGTATATGCAACCCCCCAATAGGAATGACATTTTGGAAAAGCGGGTACATTGCATCGGCTGGCGGAAGGTTAACAAGATTCAAGACGGAAGATGCGGCAATGGCTCCGACGTCCAAACTCTCATCTCCGAAGTACTTCCTGGCCATTTCATTACTCCTGGGTATATAATGAAACTTACGCACAAGATTGTCCAAAGCAAAAAGGATGACGTTGTACACTCGATGAAAGAAGCTCATTTTGTACCCAACCTGAAGGTAGTTTGCAGAGATAAACCCTGGGTATTGAGGACTTCCGGAAAGGAATGCGTCTCCCACAGGACACGAATACGCCGAAGCTCCAATCAGCGGTGGATTGCCAAACCTTGAGACCAGTCCCAACAGACAATGGGATGACACAAAATCATGAATGACCAGATCAAATTTAAAGTCTTTTGGATAGTCCATGAGTTGTCTTAATCCCTCGCTTGTGAATACTGGGATGGAAAAATCTACCAGGAAATTTCCCAAATTGATAATGTCGTAGATAGGCCCGTTGTCAAACATGTTGGTCACTGACGTGTGGTAGCTGGCCAGGAAGTCGTAAACGTTTTCCAAGGCAATGAAGGTCACGTTGGGGGTTTGTTTTTGTGGGACATCCACGCTCAGGGCTGTGACGTTGTGCCCCCTGGCTGCCAGGCCCCGCTGGAGCACCCCGCTCCATATCTGATGACTCGGAGAAGGGAGACCAGAAATGTATAAAATGTTAGCGGCGTGGATCGAATAAGTACTTGTCATAAGAATGAATGCAATGTAACTGAATAATTTAACTGCTTTAATATTCATTTTTATTCACTGGACCTTAGTATATTTTTTCAATTTTAATATAACAGTTACACACTTTTTGAAACATGAAAAATTTAATAATGTTTTAATTTTGCCACAGCATTACTTTTTATTATTATTGCACTTTTTATTTGATTTCATTTGTCTGTTTGTGTCTCCAAATTTAATAATCGATAATATATTTAATAATCGATAATATATATCGATTTACTATTAAAAACTTCCCGACTAGCAAGAGTTTTACGTTTCTCTGTGACATAGCAATATTCAATTGTCTCCAACATGAATTGTTTGATGTTTTGAGAGATGTAATTAATTTTGATATTTGATGAAGAGAAAAGAAGGAAATAACATAGCCTACCTAAATTATAACACTTATGAATTTAAAAAAGTTCAAAGGTGTTTTAATTTAATCGATAAACATTAGTACTTTGACGTTTCTAGTCAAATTAAACGTTATTCATAAAAAAATATCTAATCAAATGAGTTACTATTTTTCCGATATTTTTGTCATTAATTTCTAAAATCCCAAAGATTAATTAACTCCCCGACAACCGATTGTTTATTTTTAAAAATGAATCTCGTAAAAACGTGTCCAAATTTTTTTGGATGGCTTGTTCCAATAGGTAAGTATCATATTTCAAATCGCACGCATGGGGTTTCTGTATTTTATTATCGCAATAGCAATCGCTTTTTGTTTTTATTTTAAAATAGCTGGTCATACCCGGCGTTGTGCGGGTTAAGGATGAAGTAAAAAATAAGTTTCTGAGGTTTCAGGAGAAAAAAAAGGTTTCATTGTTTAGAAGTTTCTAAAAAAAACTTACTGTGTTTCTACAATGAATCCACTTTATTTTAGATTTGTAAAAGTACATCATTATTGTGTTTAATATTGTTATGCAATATTAATGGTTGTTATGATGATATGAACGATAAGCTCGGAAGTATCAAACTTGAAAATTAATCATAGACAGTATACATAAATGTCCTTTATTTTGAAATATCGCGATATGATTGGCTACACTTTCTCATTGGTTCAAACGTTTTATTTAAGCAATGACAACCGAATGTTATCAAAAAATTTTAATTCGAAAATTTTTATTTAAAAATATTTATCAATATTGAAAGGGTAGGTAATTTCGAATGAAACTTTGTGTTAGAATTTCCAAGCAATCGTTGAAGGAGATTTAAGATTTTGAACAATCGAACATTAAAATTTTTATTTATGTAAATACATAGTAAGTATATAAAAATAAAGTAGGTATACATAAACATCCGCGCATTTGAATACAACATTGTGCCAAAATTTCAAAGCCATCGGTGAAGAACTTTCAGAGTTTAGCGATTTAGTACAAACGAACATTTACATTTTTATTTATATAGATTTACCTATTGTGTTCGTATGTCTATATCATTGCCGATAAATTTTGAATATTTTTTTTTATTTAAAAATTAATAATGAACCCACTGAATCAACTACAAAATCGGAAACAACAATTTACGTGGCACTTATTTACTAGATTATTATTAATTACAGCCAAGAAATTGTATTGTGCTTTATCGAAGCAATAATTTCTTAATATATTGACTATTTACCAGGGGCGTGCAGTGGGAACAAGAAGCATGACTTTTATTTAACTGTACATTTGGAAAAAAATATCAAAATTTAATATTTATCTGGCAGAATATTATGAAATATTAAAATCTGAATAATATGTCAATTTATGTGATTGGAATGTTACGAGATATATCTCTTATTTCAGTTTCTTTTCAAAATATATGCTTAGGAAAAAGTCATGCTTCTTGTTCACACTGCACGTGCCTGCTATTTACTATATTTGTATTTATTAATATCGTTTTGAATAAGTTATAATTTTAGATATTTATACGAAATAAATTTCCGCACACCACATCCAGCACATTGGTAACTACAGTATATCATAAATTTTAGATAAATAAAATTTGGCCTACTAACAACAATAGAGGTTAAACGGCCATTGTTATCAGGCAATTTGGACGTGTATAATGCACAGAGAAGCGAGTGCCATGACAGAGAAGCAATCATGCACTAAAAGCATAATGGTTTACATAACAATACAGAATGTTACACAGGATAACAATGATAGTCCAGCTGCATTGAGCACCAAGCTACTACACCTACGGAAATGTCATATCCTCGAAACCGTCTGAAACTCACTCTTGTATGAAACCAAAGTGGTAGAAACATCGATGAAGAATTCATATATCTGACTTGGTTACGTCAGTTTTTAGGAGTCGCTCGAAGAACTTCAAGAAAATGCCGAATGACCTAATAAAAGTCTTGAAACCTATTGGCATCCAAATGAATATTATTAAGGCGAAGATAACGGTATATGCCTCAGAAGCTAATTGCATTTGCCGATGGCTACTGTGTGGTTTTTCCGTAATAACTATTTTTCAGTATAGAAAATATGATTATATTATATTACCAAAAAAAGGAAAATGGTTACCTCAGCGCAACACAACTTGATTGAAACATAATAAATACCTAGTCAGATAAATACGCTGTCATGTGCCACCCGATGACAAAAAATATTCTCTCACTGCCCTAGCAGCGAATATTTAAAATTCTGCTTTTGAATCTATCTATATATCTATTTATTAATCTTTGATGAATAGTCTTAGACTATATTTTTTTAAGCAATTATAATAAGTGAGCTGTGAAGCTAGAAGCATACTTAGGAATAGAATCGGGTATGAAAAAACATACACAAAGTGTAATCCATCGGGTAATCAAGGTAAAATGGTAATGGACTGTGAATGGTAAAAGCTCAAGAATAGAGACTTCAAGTGGAAGCACTTGCGGAGACTCTCCAGCTCAATAGAGCGACGGCATAAGGGACATGGCTTACAGCGGCAGAAAGGCTGATTGCAATCAATATCATTCAGTGATAATGGACGTAACGTGAAGAATAAGAACAGAATAAAACTATGACGTTGCTAAATATTGAATATATAGGTATACTAAATAAACGAATATATAGGTATGCTAAATATTGAATATATAGGTATGAAGATATAGGTATACGAAAGTTCAAGAATTCGTAATTCATAAACATAATCATACCAAGGCTCTGGAGAGGCACTGGAAACGGAAGGACCCTGAAAAAAGTGCAGGATAAACGGCTATTTACATTTTAACTATTTATCGCTTTAAAAAGCTACTTTTAGTTAGAAAATTTTTATATCATAGTGAATGAAATGAATATTTTATATTTCGGAATCACGTGCAGTACATAATTATGCATGATATTTCACTGTCGTCTTTCAGGTTAGAATTTCGGAATACAGAACAACGGTATTATAAATGGATATTGCGTGTGTTTAATAAACTGAGACAAACAGACAGCTTACCACTGTTCAAAAAACAACTTAAGACGCATTTATTTAGACAATCCTATAAAAACCTATAGAATCTGACCACAACAACGCTAGCTAATGTTTTACACTCATATTGTGCACTCCGCGAAAACACATAATTCTTTCAGGGACTCACAAACTATTATAGTACTCAATTTTAATTCCACTTCTTGTATGCCACCTAGTGAATAAGTAATAGTAAATAAGTTATTTCTTTTCTAGCAGTAAGTTGTCTTGTAAGATAATAATTTTTCTGTGTAAAGCGCCCTTGAGATGAATATTTCGCGAAAACGGCGCTATACAAATTATCCAATTATTATTATTATTATTTATTATTATTATCTACAGCGACAATCAAAAATGCAATACGATGAAATTGAATTTGATAGATCTTTCTTTAAATTTAGTGCAAATTAAAAAAAAAAAAGTTAAAATTGTTCAGAATTTTAAGAAAATTCGACTATGTTTTTTAATATTTTTACAATTGCCAACTGATAAATTAACTTGAACTATTAATAAATTTTAAAGCATGTTCAAAATATTAATTTTAAAATACCGCTCTGACTTATTAATCGGTTAGAAATACTGAATAAATACTTTGTATTAATTATATCTAAACTACCCGTAATTAAAAATGGAAATTTGGGAGATATAATTGGCCGCGATACGTCTGACGTAGGCATGGGTAAACAATTGTGTTTGCTGTGCTGTGCAAGTCGCTTATCAGTATTAAATGTAAAGCTATTCCTTAAATTAAACTGTTTCGCAAATTTATCACTCGTAAATAGATACTTTAAATTCGCTTTAACACTTTATTCACTGTTCACTGGAATATTTCATCAATTACCGCACTTATTAATTTCGCTTCGGTTTATTTCGCTACGTAAGAACTTTCTAGAATCGCTGTTGAATTACTCGCTTGGCACCACTAGCTTCTAGCAACTCGCCGCTACCGCTCGCTTGGCCGGCCTGATATCGCTGTCAACGCGCACGGAAAAACAACTCACTCCTTACTCCCGTGTGTCGTATTTATATTGGCTAATGTTGTTATCTAGACGTTTCCAGTGTTTCCTCGCAAGTTCTCGTAAATTACAGACGTTCCTGGAAAGTTGCAGACGTTTCTAGAAAGTTGGAGGTGATTCCAGATCCTTCTGTAGTATTATGCCAACTTCAAACAACTGTCACTTGGCAGAAATGCGTGATTCGTTTTAGCCTCGTTACAATATCATGCATCTTTTAATACAGGGAAAGATGACTGGAAATCTGGATCCTGAAGAACCCGAGGCAGCGTTTGGTCAGTTTGAAGAGCTCTTCCGGAACGCAGTAAACAGTGATGATGGTTAACGTCCTATGAACAGATAAGGTAAGAGAAAAAAATAATGCTTAATTATTTTTCTAGAAGTTTGCAAAAGATGTCTACCATGTTCTTAACTAGGCCGAATTCTGGCCCCTTAAATAGACTGTAAAAAAGTAACCCATAAAAACTAAGTTTTTATTATACTCCCTTTGTCATTTACTAGTTGAAACATTTTTTCGCTTAACCTACGCGTTGGGCTTCAGTCGGGCGACGCTACGAAAGAGAGTAATAAAAAATTTCCAAAAATC
Source organism: Agrypnia vestita (assembly GCA_016648135.1). Taxonomy (NCBI): domain Eukaryota; kingdom Metazoa; phylum Arthropoda; class Insecta; order Trichoptera; family Phryganeidae; genus Agrypnia; species Agrypnia vestita. The sequence goes on along the minus strand of JADDOH010010976.1, from coordinate 41,728 downwards.
AAAAATTATATTATAATCAGGTTTCGCGTCTACCAGACGCGTTAAAATATTTTCAAACTTAATAATTTGTATGAAAAAACCATTCAAAATTTGAAAAATCCAAAAATGTATTAATTTTTTTTAACGAAAATTTGATAGATCTTTTTGATCGTCGCCACGAGTCTGCTTGCAAAGTTTCAGCTCGATTGGATCACGGGAAAAGGGTTAAAAATCGTTTCAAAGTTTTTTCATCAGACAAGCAGACAGACAAGTAGACAAGCAGACGCTACGAATTAAAAGAAAGGGAGTAAAAAAGCTCTTCTGTTATTTCCAAGAGTGAAATATGAACAATAAATTTTTTATCTTAAATTTTTTTTCAATGCTATTTAATATTTACATTTATTTTAGGTACTTTACTATGCCTATCTCACTAAAATACTCTGTGTTAAGACAGGCAAGGTTACCAATCAAGAACTTAATCAGATGCAAGTGCAACTACAAATTGTATAAAAAAAAAGTGATTATTATATTAAATAAAACACATTATCATTGTGAAGCTGCAATTTCAGAACAAAGTTCTGTAAATCAATATGTATTGTATGAAATGTTTCCAAAAATTAAAAATGAAAAAATAATTTAATTCTGGCTTCCACTAGCGGTAGATACACAAAGTTATTTGTGACTATCGCATTAAAAAAATGGATTGCTTTGAAAAATGGATTAATCAAATAAAAAAAGCCTTCAGCCTGTAAGGTCGAAAAATTTACGTTAATTTACCAAGCTGCCGTGGCGAAATTGGATAACGCGCCATTACCGGATATAGTGAAGGTCCTACGGTTTGAATCCCGGTAGCAGTTAAAATATTTTTTCAAGAGCCGTCTTTGACTGAGGCCAAAATTGATACCCCTGTATCAACAAACATTTAACAAAATAAGAAAACGCGCCTCCGGCGCTCCAATTCACCTATAATTATCCCAATATATCGTGCCCGTCGAGACAATGTATCATATAACATTGGCCATCATTGGCTGCGAAGCGGCCACAATAGCAAAAATGGAAATTTGCCAGATACAATTGTCCGCGAAGCGGTTGACGTAGGCATAGGTAAACAATTGTGTTTGCTGCACAGCAAAGACAATTGGCCGCGAAGCGGCCACAATAGCCGCCCGCAGGGCCTAACAGTAAGCGATCGGCGATAGCCGATTGCCTTCCTGCTAGCGGTCTTTAGATTGTTTTTGATTGTATGATTAATTTTATGCAAGACGCTAAATTATTTCGTTGATGAAGTATTGGATAATTTGCATCGCAACGATATAAAAAAAAAAGATTTTCACTCAAACAGAACACCGGCAGAAAATTCAACCCTATTTAAAAATTATTGTGCGGTATTTTTTTTGGTTTATTCATATTTTTTATGACGTGCAGAAATATTATCACATACGTGTGCAACATATAGTATTATATAATAGCTATCTGAACTGGGGAGAGCTGGCACTAAACCGAGATGAGTGGAGGAAGGCTTTTGAGGAGGCCAAGACCCACCAGGGATTGTAGAGCCAAGAGTAATGATGATTATAGTGTTATATTTTACCATTACAAATTTAATTTTTTTAGACGCGATAAAATAACGATCATTTTTTAGCACCGGTAGGTTTTTAGCACAATATAAAGATTCGCTAATAAAAGCTCTACATCCTGCCATACTGAATCCTTAATGCACTCACAAATTAATTATTATACCAATTTATTTATATAATTTATGTCTAATCCAACCTAAATATGTCAATTTTATGTATTTAGTATAAAGCTACTTTCATGTTAAGTCTACGTATTTACAATTTTCATATTATTCATGTGCTTTATTGTATTATATTTTTACTCTTTTATGTTTTCAAATCTTTCTATCATTTATGTGTTTTATTAAATTATATCTCTTCTCTTCTATATGTTATGTTTTCAAATGCTTCTATTATTCACACGTTTTATTGTATTATATCTCTACTCTTTTATGTTCTACGTTTTCGAATTTTTCTATTATTAATGTATTTTTATATTGTATTATATTTCTTTTATATCTTTTTTTTTGTCTATTTCTACATAATTCAATTTCTATAATTTACACACACATGTTGTTGTGTTGATAGTATGTATAAATGCATTGCAGGTAAAAAGCTATTTAGCCGTGTATTTTAAATAAATAAATAAATAACACAATATATTTAAAAATTTACTCGAGAGCAGAACCAACGTATTTCGAATCAAAACTATATTACTGTCGTTCGGTTTTTGTTCACTTTGTACATCACTGACGAACTGTAGTGTGTCGCCACAACCCTCAACCGTGTTCCGACAGAACCGTGTGTCTGGAACCGGCGACAATGATAACAGCGGACCAGCTTATTTACCGCGTCACGGTTCTACGGCGCTTGCCGAGAATTACGCTGCCCTATGTACATGGAAGTTGCTTTTGGACGAAAAAGAGACAGCTTTAAAATGTCGAGGTATCATTTAGTTATTTGTACAGAGTGACCGTCACCAAGATATTAGTGTACAAAACGCTTATTAGGCCAGTGCTCACGTACGCAGCTGAGACGTGGATACTAACTAAGAGGAATGAGTGAGCACTAGACATTTTTGAAAGGAAAATTTTGAGGCGTATCTTCGGACCGGTTCTAGAAAATGGACTTTGGCGCAGACGTTACAACAATGAGCTCTATACTCTATTTAAGGAGTCAAACGTCACAAAATTTATAAAACTGGGAAGACTTCGGTGGCTGGGTCATGTGGAGAGAATGTCCGAGCATCAAGCACCAAAGTCCCTACTGAACTCAAGGTCAGTAGGGCGAAGAAGCTTAGGAAGGCCAAAATTAAGATGGAGTGACAACATCCTCAAAGACATCTCTGCCTTAGAGCTTCGGAACTGGAGAGAGCTGCCACTAGACCGAGATGAGAGGAAAATTATTGAGGAGGCCAAGACCCACCAAGGGTTGTAGTGTCAAGAATGATGATGATGATGACAGAGTGACTCGTAGCTAATAGCAAAAACTTCGGGGGAGTATTCTTCATTCACTATTGAATAGAAAATATTCCTTACACTTGGGTGAAATGTCACAGCTACGGAGATAAGCAACATCAGAATTGGATTTTGCATTTTTTTTCAATATTTCTGACTTTTTTCTGTGAAACGTTGGACTGTCACTACAGTAACTTATACGGAATGTTAAAAATTCGTAACGAAAATTCTTAAAAATGTACTTTAACATAAGTCAAATAAAATGACAAAAAGCTTACAAAAAAATATTTTTCAAATATCTACAATTTTTTTTTCATTTTATTTGTCTTGTATTTCTCAAATTTCGAATATATTTTTTATTATCTATATAAACAAAAATGTAGATGTTCGTTTGTCCAAAATCGTTCATCTCTGAAAGTTCTTCACCGATTGCTTTGAAATTTTGGCAAATTGCATTCAAATAACATGATGTTTTTGTATACCTACCTAATTTGTTTCCATATACCTACTATTAATTTATATTAATAAAAATGTAAATTTTCGATTGTCCAAAATCATAAATCTCCTAATGTTCTTTTTGACACAATGTTCTTTTTGCATTCGAATTCGCACAAATTATTTGTAAAAAAAGGCGCAAGTACCTACCCTTTCAATATTAATAAATATTTAGATATAACATTTTACAAATTCAAATTTTTTGACAACATTCGGTCGTCTTTGCTTAAATAAAATGTTTGAACCGATGAGAAAATGCAGCCAATCGTATCGCGATATCTGTACCTATAAAACTCAATGTATGTCTGTCTGTCTTTCTGTCTGTTCATCATCATCATCATCATTCTTGGCACTACAGCCCTTGGTGGGTCTTGGCCTCCTCAATAATTTTCCTCCACTCATCTCGGTCTAGTGCCAGCTCTCTCCAGTTTCGAAGCTCTAAGGCAGAGATATCTTTGAGGACGTTGTCACTCCATCTTAGTTTCGGCCTTCCTAAGCTTCTTCGCCCTATTGGCCTTGAGTTCAGCAGGGACTTTGGTGCTTGATGCTCGGACATTCTCTCCACATGACCCAGCCACCGAATTCTTCCCAGTTTTATAAATATTGTGACGTTTGGCTCCTTAAATAGAGTACAGAGCTCATTGTTGTAACGTCTGCGCCAAAGTCCATTTTCTAGAACCGGTCCGAAGATACGCCTCAAAATTTTCCTTTCAAAAACGTCCAGTGCTCACTCATTCCTCTTAGTATCCACGTCTCAGCTGCGTACGTGAGCACTGGCCACTAGCGGTCACTGGCGGTCAAATGGGCAAGCGTTTTGTCTTTCTGTCTGTTATCTATACAAATCTACACCGTTTGTTGTATTCGACTCAAATTTTGCGTACTTATGCTTTACGACATTTCCCCCATATTTTTCTATTCTTCTACCCTTCTACCCTTTATTATTATACACAATTATGCTTTAGGACCCGGCGGGTAACATACATTGACATACATAATGGTAACATACAAGCGGGTGACATTTCTCCCCTCCCTTTTTACCACTTTTCCTCCCGCTGGTCTATTTTCACCCGGATTCATCTTAACGAATTTGATATATTTTTATTTCAATATTTTTCCTCGACTGTTGACGAATAAGGTTCATTAAGCGACGTCTTGATAATCTGTTTCAATTAAATTAAATAAACTTCAAAAATTCCTAAGAAGCTACATACAACGGTGTAATTCTAAGTAAGCGTTTGGAACAAATTAAGCTATTGCCAATGTAATCAGATAACCAGATGTTATCAACATTTTAGTCGATTATACCTCTTTTCCTTTCCGCATTGCAACCCGATTTGTTTTGTTCAGCCACAGGAAAAAATCATATAAAATTATTGATTTTACATGGTTTATCACTAAAAAGTGCGATACTATTAAAAATAATGACAATGACATTATACAAAAATATGACAATCTTAACCTGAAACTTCGACAGCGACTGGTCAAATGTTATATATGGTCAGTCCTGCTGTACGGAGTGGAATCGTGGACCCTCAAAGTGAGTAGCATGAACCGGCTGGAGGCGTTCGAAATGTGGATACATCGGAGAATGCTCCGGATACCTGGACGGATATGGTCAGCAACACAAGAGTTCTTCAAAGAGCTAGAGTGAATAGAGAGTTGCTGACAAATATCAAAATCCGAAAGGTATCGTATTTGGGTCATGTGCTCAGAGGAGAAAAATATGAATTGCTCCACCTGATTCTTATGGGCAAGATAGAGGGTCGTAGAGGTGTTGGAAGGAGACAAATTTCCTAGCTCCGCAATATAAGCGACTGGACGGGCATAAGAAGTGTTGGAGAGCTGTTTCGTGCTACCCAGGACAGGGACGCTTTCTCTCGGGTGATAGTCAACGTTGGAGGGACCTGACATGACACCAAAAGAAGAAGATTAAAAATAAATTAATATTATTAAAATCAACACCATTGACCTCTCGTAGTATTTATTAAAATAATATTTTTATTGTAAACATTGACGCTGTCGCAAGTCGCGACCCGCAGTTTGTAAACTTCCGCATTAACTAGCAAACAATCCACATTATATCTGTAGGTGTGTGTACGGACATTCGTAATTTCGATGCAATCAATCTGTCAAGTTAACCTTGACATTTCAAGTGTTTCTAAATTATTTTACAAGTAAATTTTCAGAATAATCTAACCACATAACAGAAAACAACCATTCTAACAACAATTCAAATATAAACATCTCACATAAACAGGCATACGGACAAAAACAAAAAAAAATTAGAGAAACCTGGAATTCGTAAAATTCATAAAAGCTACATAAAGTAATATATTATGATCAATAATCACCTCTTCTCACAATATTCCCTCCCGCTGAACTCGCAACCCATATACCAGACACACACTCCCACATAATTCAGTCATTCTCACCCGAAGAAGGAAGCGTATGTTTCTGCAAAAAAATGCAAACTTTGATGTCGCATATCTCCATAACTATTGATATTAGTGTTACGGACAGGTAGATTATGATAGCGACATCATAATACGATGACCCATCTCAAGTCATTTTTTTTTTCTTTTAGGGCCACCGTCCTTGTGATAGGAGTGATAGGACAGACACTGTGAGTATGATAACATGCAGGAACATACAACAGTGTGGTGCACGCGTCTAGGATAGGATAGTCGGTGCGGGCGGCGAGTCCGGCGCTGCGATCCTAAGGAGGATAGAATGCCGCACTGACGCGATACAGTGGTATCTCCGGAGGAACGCGTGGACGACCGACCGAGCGACGGGCATCCAGGGGCTGCGATCGGTCTCCAAGAATTCCCTGAAGAAATTGCATTTGTGTCTTACAAAATGAATGTTGAGAAATATTTGAAATACTTTAAGTTGAAATATCTTAGGTCGAATGAAATATTTAAGGCATTAGTTAAGGCAGTTTGTAATTGTACTTTATGTAGTTTTTGAATAAAAATCTATGTGTCTTGTTTATTCAAATACAGGGAAAGCTCGCGCGACAGCGCGGAGCGCAGCGTGTACCGTTATGAGACGGCCGCTAGTTTGATGAAATTTGGTAAAACTAAGGTGAAGAATCCTTCCTCAGAGAGACGAGGAAGTGAAAATACCTAAGTATTCAAATGCGCCAAATGTACCCTCATTGTGATATTTTAATTTGAAAATCAAAAGGTAACATTTTGTACGACCGACACCCTGGGGTAGGCAAACACCTTGTTAGCCCTGCAAAGTAAATGGGTTCCGACGCGACAGGCCTCACGGCCGAACGCGTAGCCAGTCGATATTTTGAACTCAGATTACGGACGCTACAGACGTCGTATCGATCTGAAACATTTTTTATCATGTTCCTTGTGCGAACATCTATTGGAATGATATGTTTTCACATATTTGAAATTCCTCAGGCGCGGCTTGATTTAGTCGCGGCCCATTTTGAATGCTTATTACATAAGTAATATTTGCCTGACACACTTAAAAGTTTCGCAACGGGTTGCACTTGGTCGAGACCATTCTAATATAAATAATTAGAATCTAAAACACACTTATTTTCGATTTTTTACTGATTTTAATCTGACCGCCGCCGACCGGCGGGCGAGGGAAATATGGGCAAAATCACAAAGTAGAAATAACTTCCGACAGAAGTATCCGATCTTGATGAATCTTTTTGTATCATAATTGCTAAGTAAATACCTATCTGGAAAGTATACACACGTCTATGTAGACTCATTTTTTGACTTTGAAGAAAAATTGACCTTTTGAGATTTTCTTAAAAACGCGATAAGTATAGAAAACCGCTTCGTCCATAGTCAAGAGTGGTATCAAAATATACGTTTAGGCAAGTACTATGCGGTAGTCATCGTATCAATTAGTCTACTAATACTTGTGACCTGATTAAAATTCGAACCTTCACGGTCGACTTTTTGACGCATTTTCTAAGTTTGTAGGACCCTGCAGGTCCAATGACTGTATCACAGCCTTGAGCAAGATCAGACCACATAATGTGACACAGTTTTTAACACCGTGGGGTTCATGCAAAACATTTAATGACTCTTTTTCTGACTTCAGAGCGGGCTCAGCGCGGCCTTTCGCGGCCGTAGTTCCCCAAAGCACCGTGAGATGGCGCCTGTCGCGATTGATATGGAAGGGGGAATTGGAGCTCTCGGATTGGTTTTACGCAATTTTTGCGGTTATGTAACCTTCTGTCACTTGTAAATATAGTATACCTGCGGTTATCTGATACGCAACTCCGCGTGGTAACGAAAACGCCCCATTGGACCGCTTTAATCTGTGTTTTACTTCTACCCTGCCACCCACTATGGATTTCTACGTTGGTACCGATTGCGGCTGAGAATCAGGCCCAGCCTGCAATCTTCTGTGCTCCTGGCTGAGAATTCTGGACCACCACCACTGGCGCTCCTCTATGAGGTATTTCGCATTCAAGGCGAAAGGCTCTGCAGTATACACGAGGTATCTGCACTGTATTTTCTCCGGAACGGGCCGTTACTTACAATCTCGGCCTGTGGAAGCGGACTCAGCGGCCCACCCTGTGTTTTCGTAGTTCCCGTGCGGGACAACAACAATTAGGTCATAATTGCTTGAACATTTTCGACTCATAATCAAGGCAGGAATATAGTCCTGCGAGGTTATTAATGTTTACCAAATAACCCTGTATATTATATTATAGATTGTACCATAGATTAAATTAGATGTAAATGCAAATATGTAAGTTATTATGCATAGTATATTAGTAATAGATTATTAATGAAAAGTGTAATATACTAGTTAATTTACAGGGTGTTATATTAACTAACTTAAGAAATAAATAAAAAAGAGCCTTCTTTCACTGAGGCCAAAATTCATACCCATGTATCAACAAATATTTTTTAGCAAAAGAAGAAACGCCCCTTCAGAGCATCGGGCGCCACCCGACCTGCCTTACCCTAAGGCCGGCACTGTATTCAACTTGTATAATTGCCCCAATATATCGTTCCCGTGGAGACAATGTATCATTTAACATTAACATCAGACTTAGGTACTCACCTTCATATGTTAAATATTAATTTTCGATTTCTTCCGCAGAGTTCAATTCATTATCCAGAGGTGTATCTATACAATGTCGCTGTATAATTAAAAAGAAATAAAATAAATATTGATTCCTGATTTAAGCAACGTTTTTTATATCTCAGATATTTTATTTGTATTATAATTAACAGTTGTTTCTGCTCAAAAAATATAAAAAATACTAATAAAATATAACTTCTGGTTATCTCCTAAACTAGACAATTATTTATTATCTAGTTTGAAATTTGAAAGATATAGGCAGAATCTTGATATAAGAAAGTCTATTTTGATCAAAATATAACAGATACCTCGTCCTTCTAAGCCAATAACTTATATTTATTATTAAAATAATTGGTCTTTAAATAATAATTATGAATATATTTAATTGATCTTTATTTTTTTATTTTTGTTAAAAATAATTGATAGTAAATATGTGACAATACATTTTAAAATCATTATCATTGCGATTAGCGCGGCTACTAAAAATGCCACAACATCGAGCGCCATCTGTCGAAAGAAGCCGAGATCCTGACCGGGCGAGTGAAGCTTCGAACCCGCCCCGTGGCGTATGGCGTATTCGACCCAGAACACAGCGCGCTCTAGCGGCGACTGAGGTTGGTCTCTGAAAGAGCGGGAATAGGCTTCCATGTTTTCTCGGAAACTGTAATTCATAAGAGAGAAATATTCTAAGTATATCAAATAACAGATAGTATTGTGCATTAAATACATCAAAATATATCTAAAAGATTACCTGGGGTTGTGCAATACTTGATCTAGCTTATCGGCAATGATGTCAGCAGATAGGTTGTTCTTGTCTAATTGTAGAGCTACCCCTCTTTCCTCGGCAGTGGCAGCGTTGTGCTTCTGGTCTATGATGAAGGGAAGCAGCAACTGTGGAACTCCATACCACATGGCTTCTTGAGTGCTCAGTGATCCACCATGTCCAATGAACACTTTCACCAATGGGTTAGCTAAAATTGCAAAAGGATAATTTGAAAAAAATTGTCCATATTTAGATATTCAACGAAAAAGAAAATGGGAAGTATTTTTATCGCAACCTTGTTTTACAATTGATGGGCTTTAAAATAATGTAAAATATTATTCTAATTCTTACCCAAGATATCGTTTTGTGACATCCATTTCCTTATCATGACGTTCTTGGGCAGTGCTTCTTGCATCTTTGTTGGGTCGTACTTCCACACAAATCGGTATGAAGGAAAACGGGCGAAGGCATCCAGGAAATACTTTACTTGCACTGAAGAGAAATCTTCTGATTTTATGTTCGTCCCCAGAGCAAAGTAGACGACGCCATCTTCTGCTTTCGACATGAAATCATTCAGCTCCTGCAATAGTAAGTCGTTTTCGTAGAATGCAATTCTTTTAAATCAATTCTAGCAACTTTACATTTCAGTAATGTTTGATCATTGAATGTAAGTTAATATTTAATATTGCATTCAATCGCATCTGTGATCAAGAGTGTCACAATTCTTTTAATAGAATTCATTTACGTTTTTTGATTTCTGATGACTAATTAGTTGACGAATTACGCTATGCTGTTATGTCACATGGGTGAAGTACTGTCATATATGTTAAGTTGTAAACAATGTAATCGATGAAGGATATCACAAAATATTTATCAGTGTGCACGCGTTGTTATCTGAATAATAAATAATGGGTTCAAGAATCGTGAAACGTTTATACATTTTCTCAAAATTTCTATTTACTAAGCTTATTTTGCTATATATCATTCATTTAACTGGACAATTGCAAACCGAAACGCTGCACCGGGCTCATGATATCACTTCAATTTCAATTAAATCTCCTGTCCATTCATTAAATTAAAGTTTTGAAATAATATATCGTTATTAAGACATACAAAGAAGAAAGAGATCTTGCACCTCATCATTATGTGATTGGGAAATCACATAATGATGAGGTGACGATGAGGGAATTCGAGGCCCTGGAAGAAAGAGAACACTTTGGCTGAAAAACCCGAGACAGTGTTTTGGTCAGTCAGTAAAAGTGATAATAGCCAACATGATATCCAACATCCGTTGAACGGACATGGCACAAGAAGAGGAGAGTTAAGAGTTAATTTTAATTACCTTTCTAGTCATGACTCAATCCTACAACGATAAAATGTTAGTTAGCCTTCCAACACTACTATTTTATGTTTATATGCACATATATTTTATTATTGTCATAAAAGTGTATAATTTTTGATAAAAAGGAAGCATAATATTTTGCATATTATCGACTATTCCTATTCATCAAATATTCTATTTCGAACCCTGGACATCTCCACTATCGAATCCTTTTACTTTAACCAATCTAATGCGGAGATAAATATACAATTACAATTTAAGGACGAACTTACATTATCCAGAGGCTTCGGAGCTTGTATATGCAACCCCCCAATAGGAATAGCATTTTGAAAAAGCGGGTACATTGCATCGGCTGGCGGAAGATTAACAAGATTCAAGACGGAAGATGCGGCAACGGCTCCGACGTCCAAACTCTCGTCACCGAAGTACTTCCTGGCCATTTCATTACTCTTAGGAACATAATAAAACTTTCGCAGGAGATTGTCCAGAGTAAAAATGAAGACGTTGCGCACTCTATGAAATAAGTTCATTTTGTATCCAACCCGAAGATGGTTTGCAGAGATGAACGCTGGGAATTGAGGATTCCCTGAAAAGAAGGCGTCTCCCACAGGACACGAATACGCCGAAGCTCCAATCAGCGGTGGATTGCCAAATCTTGAGACCAGTCCCAACAGACAATGGGTTGTCACAAAATCATGAATGACCAGATCAAATTTAAAGTCTTTCGGATAGTCCATGAGTTGTCTAAATCCTTTGCTTGTAAATGCTGGGATGCAGGAATCTTTCATGAACCTAAGTAGATCGATGACATCATGAATTGGCCCGTTTTCAAACATACTGGTTATTGTTATATCGTTTTTGGCTGCAAAGTCGTAAACGTTTTCCAAGGCAATGAAGGTCACGTTGGGGGTTTGTTTTTGTGGGACATCCACGCTCAGGGCTGTGACGTTGTGCCCCCTGGCTGCCAGGCCCCGCTGGAGCACCCCGCTCCATATCTGATGACTAGGAGAAGGGAGACCAGAAATGTATAAAATGTTTGCCGCGTGTATCGAATAAGTATTTATCACAAGAATTATTGTTATATAATTTGATAATTTTTCTGCTTTAATATTCATTGTATTGTTTATTTTAAGTCACCGGCTATCAAAATGAATCTTAATATATTATCTTTTCAAGCTTGGTATTAATAGTTTATGCACTTTCTGAAACATGAAAAAAATTATTTAGTTCTTATATGTATGTATAAGTACAGCAGAGATATCTAAATTATAGTCTACTGAAATCATATTAAATAATACGAATATAAAAAAGGTTAAAAACTTTTGAAGGTTAATTTTTTTAACCATGTATTTATTATGTATTTATTTGAAACCCTATTCGGGACGATCATCACACGTAACTTGAAACGGAAAATGAGCCTGTACGTAAAGAGTGCAAAGATGCGTACATGCGAAAGAAATGGATTTGCGATCTTTTTTCATTGATTTTTTAACTTTTGAATTCGTGTATCTTAGTTATCGTAAGCTTGTATTTCATTTATAGACGATGGGTATTTCTGTATAAAAATTACTTTTATTTATGAATCTTTTCTTAATGTATTGAGTTTGTCGAAGCAATAAGCTTTTAACATTGTCATGCTAAGAATATTAACTTTTTACTATATTTGCACATATTAATATCGTTTCGAATAGACTATAATTTTATATATTTATCCGAAATAAATTTTCATAGATCACATCAGGCACGTGTGTAGAGAAGTTAAAATTTGACCTTTTGTTGCTTGAAGAAGCCAAAATAATCAACATCGAAGAGATTATATTCAACCAATCACGGACGGCTTCGATGAGTTTTGATCAGGTTATCAAAATGGCTGAAACCAAACCACCGGAGGATCGAAAGAGATGATATTCTTCCAGCTATCCCGAGGCACAGCCACAGCAAGACTTCCTGAACCCGGGAACAGACTGCAGAAGACAGACCTGGAAGGCAACGATATATAATGGCAGCCAACATTTGCAGTAAAGTATAATACCGACAACAAATAACAAGCGATATCCTAAAACTAGGGGGAAGAAAGTTGATAGAAGCCTTAAATATAGGTACTATTAGACAAATGTCTAGAAGAAGGAAAGATAATAGAAGATTATGATTGGCAAAATGCGGAAGTAAAAATAATATTTTAAAAAGAAGACAGCGATAATGTAGAAAACTATCGACCCATAAGGTTACTTTCGCATTTATATAAATTATTAATAAAGATCATGACGAATCGCTTAACACTAAAATTTGATCACTATCTGCCTGTAGAGCAAGCCGGCTTCCGCAAAAATTTTAGAACCAGAGACCATATTCTCATAGAGAAAACAACAAAATATAATATACCTTTACACTTAGTTTTTATTGACTACCAAAAAGCATTTGACTCGGTTGAAAGGTGGTTGAGTTCTTCGGTGAAAATCATCGAACAACTCCAAAACACGAGAATAAATTCTAAATATACACGATTAGTAAACTTTATACATGACAATGCAACTATGAATTATATAATTGACGACGACAAAATAAAAATAGAACAAGGTGACACAGTCTCGCCTAAACGTTAACCTTAGAAGAAGATTTAAGACCCTGAATTGGGATAACAGACGTGTGAAGATAGATGGCACTTACTTTAGTTACCTTAGATTTGCTGACGATATGTACTAATTTTAAGTGAAAGCATCAGAGAGCTAAGTATAATGATAAAAGAATTTCATGAAGCTCCGAGCAAAGTTGGTCTCAATATGAATATAAAGAAAACAAAAATTTTGAGTCCAGAGAGCAAAATCATCACAATCAATAATAATAATACTGAAACAGTAGATGAATGTACATATCTGGGACACAAAAGAAAACCAAATAGCAGAATTGCCAAGACGAGTAGGAATGAGCTGAGCTGCTTTTGGCAAACTCAAACATATTTTCGACAAAATAGAGATCCCAATTAGCTTAAAAAGAAAAGTCTATGAATCATGCATACTGCCAGTGATGACATACAAAATGGAGACGATGGCCCTTACAAAAAAAAGCTCACATGCAGGCAACGATCTATGTAGAGATCATGTTCGGTGTAAGCTTAAAAGATAGAATAAGAAATGATGAAATTAGGCGCAGAAATAGAATAGTGGATATCGTGGATCGTGTAGCGAAGCTAAAATTGCAATGGGCAGGGCAAATTGCAATTCAGGATACTACAAGATTGACTCCCAGAGTTCTGAAGTGAAGAGGCATCAGAAGAAGAAGAAGGTAACGTTGTAATGCCCGTCATTAACGATATCAAAGCCTTGTCAGTCATTAACCTTACCGTATAACGCTGTGTACACGCTAGCACAAACATACTACGATTTTGCAATCATTTTATTGGTTGTGAAAGTTAATTAGTTAGTTAATTGTACCTTCAGTGAAAGATTGAATAATTTCTCGAACAGCAACGAAAGCCTTATTGATTTAAAAAAGATTTTCTCGTAGCAAAAAATTTAAAAATTTAAATTAATTAAGACAGGAAATTAAGTCTTACTTTAAAGTTGATGAACTGACTTATTTTTGTTTATTTTGTAAACTGATAAAGCTTTTAGATTGTTTATTCATATCTTTAATATACTACAATACACAAATGGATTTAATATATGTTTTAATTATTATATTTTAATCACTATATATCAATTTTTTATACATGATACAATACCAGTTACTTTTTTTACTAGTGGTGTAATAGATTTAAAATTCTACTATTCACTCGAGCGTTGAACCATCGCTTTTCTAAACTATATATTATTGTAGTTGGTACATTTGTCACTTTTTACATCACTGACGAACTGCAGCGCGTCCACCAGAACCCTGTTCCGACAGAACCAACCTATCCACAAGTCAAACTGAGGGCAATGAAAGCAAAAGTCCAGCTAATTTATCGCGTCATGATTCTACTGCCATTGCTAAGAATTACAGTGTCGTATGTACACAGATGTTGCTTTTAAATGAAAAAGAGAACACAACCATCTTTCTTCACCTTTTCATAGTGCATGCTCTACTAAAACCTTTTATCTATGACATTTTTACAATTCAACTTTGTTGGCCTGACGTGTTTAATTCTGAGTTTTGTGTGCCTACTTTTACGTGATCGTAAAGCCTTCGGATAAGGATCAAGGTGCCACAAGATTTCCAGCTACTGCCCTTCTGATAAGGGAGAAAACCAGCGTTGTTCCTTCGACCTGGACCAAAAGGACAAAGGTAAGAGCGTGCTTTCCTTCTGATCTTTATTTCCTTCCAGAACCCGTCTTTCCCATATTAACTTATCCATCTCACATTCCGTGGTCAAAAAGAGAGACTGGTTTAAAATGTCAAAGTATTGCATTGTTATTTATACAATAGCTGTTGTATATGAGGGGTATATAAATAAAACCACCTTTACGCAATTGAAGAAAACAGAAGATGGGGTAAATAATTATCTGGCAAATACTCAGCTCGAATAATGGGGTATAGAACAGACCCGACAAGATGTATTACAATAACAATCGTGTCTTGACTGTTATATAACATTGTACAAATTAATTTCAAACTTTTTCTTCTCATTTTTTCTTCTTCAGCCTTCATCTCTTCCCTGCTCCATGCCCTTCCATCCTTCCTTGTTATTTGCTGGTTATAACCATTTCTTCCCCCCACGTATCTCTGGCCCATCTCTTTTGAGGTCTTCCGATGCCTCTTTTATTCTCCCAAGGTCACCACTTCAGAACTCTGGGAGTCCGTCTTATAGCATCCTGCTTTGCAACACCCCCTGCTCATTACCATTTCAGCTTCGCTACTCGTTCTTTCTCGTAATTCTCATAGGCTTACGCCAAGCATGGATCTCTCCATGGATCATCACTGGCAGTATGCACTATTCAAAGGCTTTTTGTTTCAAACACGTTTTATTGATGACAATATTTCCACTATGATGATAGAAATATTGACATTTCTCATTAACTTATATAATAAGTAGGTATCTGTCCTCTATTTTGTGGACTGTTGCTATAACAAACAACAATTATAACAATCTAGTTATAGTATGTTTTAGATGCATCTAATCTAAAGTCTGTCAATTTGAATATCTCCGCTGTGGCTAGAAAATCATTTACAAATATATTTATCTGAATTTCCTCAATCGCATAATGATAATTTTGTTCCCGCACCCCTCACGTATGTTATTATACGTGTAATATATCTCATATACAATTTTAAATGGTATGCTCTAACAGTTTCCTAAAAAAATGACCTAATGCACGCTCGAAGTCTCGTAGGATATAAACTAAATTATAGAGCAGTGGGAGTGGTATGGCGAAGATTGGAGGAAAACCGAATAGCAGAGTCATGGGAAAGTCTTTATCCAACAGGAGATTTACGATGCTGATGATTCCACTTTCATAGACTTAATTCCACTTTTATCGACTGCTACCGGATACACCCGGCGTTGCACGGATATTAATAAGCACCCCCCCCCCACCCCCACCCCCCCCCCCCCCCCCCGCACTCACCACTACCCTGCGCACCACGTCTTAAGGATTTTTTTTAAAATAGTTTATTTAAAGTTGACTCTTAACCAATGAGGTTTATTAAGCGACCTGTTGATAATAAAATAATCTGTTTCAATAAAACTAATAGAAATGAAAATAAAAGTCAAAAATTCCTGAAATGCTACATACAACGGTGTAATTCTAAGCAAGCAATTGGAACATATTAAGGCAATGCCATTGTAATCAGATAACCAAATATTCGGGACTATTCTGAAGATAGCAATATAACGTTCTACAAACGTGGCTTAACCGATATTGTATAAAAACAACTAAAGACGCATTTGTTTAGACAATCATACGAGTATATGTTTCCCCCAAAATATTTAACAAATAATGAAAATGTCTTCGAAATTGAAGCTGTTCTTATATTATGTACCTACTTGTTTATTTTGAATAAAATTATTTTTTTTCTTTATTATTTTATGTCAGTAAGAATTCGCTAATTTATATTTTAATTATTGAAAATTTTAAAGAAGAAATGTTTGGAACACACATGATATTTGTTATTTTATATTTTGTTTTGCAAAAATAAATGTCGAGAAGTTATAAAAGGGAAGATTCTCAGAATATCGAGAGCATTTTTAGTAATTTTTCGAATCATTTATACGTATCTTCGTACCAGTTTTTTAATCTTTATTCCTTTTGGCCGCTATTTTTGAAGAGTTTTATCTTTGGTCGCTCAATTTATAATTCCATTTCGTGTCTCACTAATCCTTATTTCGAACGATAAAAGAATCAGTCTATTAAATTCATCGGCAAAGGTGGAGTTTAGAATCGTCGAATTTTATTTTCGATTTGCCGGTGGTTCCAGCCAGGTTCCGGGAAGAGATTTGAGAGTCGTTTAGATATTGTTCAGTCTCTTTTCCCGGGGCTGGAACGAACAATATAAAAGCCTATAGAATCAGACCGTTACAACACTACGTAATGTTTCCCACTCCTGGTATGCACTTCGCGAAAATACCTGATTCTTTCTAGCACTCCCAACTATTATAGTTTTAAATGTTAATTAAATTTTTTGCATGTCATCTAGTGAGTAAGTATGTAAAATCAGTAAGTTGTTTTATGTAAATATCGTATGTTTTATGTAAATATCAAAAAAAGCGCCCTTGAGGTGAGTACTCACGAAAACGGCGCTATATAAATGATCCAACTATTATTATTATTGTCTTCATCAATTTTGACATTTGACAGATGTATTGAATTTCTCATAGAAATATTACGCGTATGTCCCGTCAATTTTCTTCTTCCTCAATGGCTCTTCAGTTCATATCGAGCCTTGGCCTCCATCAATTCTCGCCTCCAACACCTCCTGTCTCCTGCTCCCGGATGTCTCTGGAGGATCCTCCTGGGAGACAACGGCGTACTTGCTTTGATATTTCTTTGTTGAGATCATCCGCGTATCCAACGATCTGGCTGCTTTGGAAGTATACATTAGGGTTTGTGTTGTTGTGGTATTTCTGACGTATAACGTAATCCAGACACGTTGATTTGACTTATTTTATGTCTTACTTATTGTTACGGACAGGACAAAGCCTGCGCCTACCGTCAGGCAACCGAACTTTCGAGTTCTGTGGTTGACGTAATCACGTCATATAAATGGTAGAAACTTCTGATGTGAATGAAGCAGAGCAAAGGCCCCTTTCAGGGCTAACACCGATCGCCGTGACCCGGTTGGGGATGGGTACCGTGCCGAGGACAGCGCGCGAGTTCTCGGCTGCGGTGGTTGTCCTTATACGTGTCTCGGCGTCAGGCGGCGGCAACCGAGAAAGGGGGAAGCGAATTGGAATGAAGTAGCTTCATAAAATCACATCTCGCTGGGAGCGATGAAAATGCGTACACGACATGGGCTGAAATGTATATGTTTTTTACTGAGAAATGTTATATGAAAATCTTAATTTTCAGATTTTCAGAGTTTCTAAAATTATGGAATTTATTGAATTGTTTCAGAGATCTCAATGAGACTGAATCACAATTGTATGTAATAAAATGTCGCATTTCATTGCTCCAAGTTGAGGAGAGAGAGCGGGAGGTGATTTTATTCCACATGTAAAGAGCATTGATGCCTGGTTGCCATGACAACCGGGTATCATCATCATCAGCACTTGGTCACCCCCGACCCAGTCGGGCGTGAATACCGTGTCTAAGTCGGTAACCTGGGCGACAGGTCTGGAACTCGCAATTAAAATATGAATCGAGAGAAATGATGCTCTCGGAAAGTAAAATTACGCCTCGCTTTGAACATGTAAATGTGTTGTACAGCGTGATCCAGACATGTCTTTCATACTGGCACAAATATTGTATTATAAATGCTAATGAATGTCTCTGATTTCAGAATTTGGAATTCCTTGTTGAAATCCAGGAGCTTGACAGAATTGCATCATGACTGTATGTAAAAATGGAATGTCACATTTTATTGTTCAATAAAAGAGAAAGCGGGAGGTATTTTTATTTGCGTAAGACGCAAGTTTGCCCTGTTATCTGAACCATTTTGGTTGAACACTGAAAGTAAAGTCATTTTAAAATCCCGGCAAACTCAGTTGCCGGTCACTTTGAAGAAATTACATGGTCAAAAATATTTTATGAAATTTACCTAAAATAAAGAGTTGTCAAGTAAATGCACACACACACACTGCGCGATATAGTGAGTTATCGGCAGTGATATGGTAAAAAACACATTTTTTCTGATAATTGAATATCATATGGGAATTAATCAAAGTGAGATTGCAGCTCTCACAGACTTAAAATCAAACTGAAACCTTTTTTACAGTGTTCTCAACAAGAATACTTCTTAAGTTAATGTGTTTTTACGCATGTAAAGTTGTACCGGGACGCCGGAGAAAGCTAAATGAGAAAGTTTTCTCCGCGGCCCCCTTTGAAGGCATATAGCGCAAGTAATATTTTCATGACAGACTTGAAAATATTACTACAAGACGCGCCTAGTCAATACCTATCCATTGGTAATACTAAGACATCGATAAAAATTTGGTCACTAATTTTTAATGAATTTAATCTGACCACCACTGAGGTAAATTTCCGCCGGAATCACAAAAATAGAAATAACTTTTGACAGAAGTATCCGATCTTGATGAATCTTTTTGCATCATGATCGCAAAGTAAATACCTATTCAGAGAGTATACACATGCCTATATAGGCTCATGTTTTGACTTGGAAGAAAAATTGACCTTTTGAACTTTTCTTAAAAGCGCGATAAGTATCAAAAACCACTTTGTCCAAAGACGAAAGTGGTATCAAAATACTCGTTAGGGCGAGTACTATTCAGTAATCATGAAAAGCATCGCGTAACAATTAAAATTACCTACTTTATGACCTGATTTAACTTCGACCCTTCACGGTCGACATAATTAACGCATTTTCATAAATTAGTAGGACCTGCAGGTCCGATGAACTGTGTCACGGCCTTATGCAAGGTCAGGCCTATACGTGACATAGTTTGTAGCCCTGTGGGGTACATGCAAAACCTGTAATTAACCATTTTTTGTCTTCAGACCGAGATCAGTACGGCCGCTCGCGGGTCTAGTTCCTAGAAGGCGCCGCGAGATGGCACCAGTCGCGGTTCAAACCGCGGCGACAGAGAGGGGAGATTTGGCTCACTCTGATTGGGTTACGTAACATGCTGTCATATCATATCTTGTAAATCTCTGAGAATGTTATATAATAAAAAGGTTTTGTAGAGCGGTCACCTGTTACGCTTACGCGTGGTGATTTAAACGCTATCGGATCACTTTCATCTGCATTTTATTTATCTCCCGATACCTATTGGAGAATTCTGCTGGGACCTGACTACTGCAGTGAATCTACGATCCAGCCTCCGCGATCTTCAGCGCCTCTGGCCGAGAATTTTGGACGACGGCCGGCGCTTCTCTATGACGAGTTTCGCATCACAGCGAAAGTATGCTGTTTGACACGAGACACCCGTGCTGTATTTCTTCGGCCATTACTACGCTTCTTGGCCGACGGAGCGGACTGAGCGGACCGCCCTATATTTTGTTTGTTCTGTCCGGAACACTTATTATAACGTAATTTTTATGATGAGAATATGGAACATTATCAACGTTTTAGGTGACAAGCTCACTTATCAATATCATAACAGAAAAACCACACCAAGCGGAGCATTGGGACCCACGCATCTTTCTAGGTTTTCACGGCCACTCTGAATCTTCAATTTTGTGTTTACTGGGGTATTATGCATAATACATGCATGCATATTATGCATGCATAGTAAACACAAACTTGAACACGCATCTTTAGGTTTCGATACTTTTGCGAGTATGGATACTTTTCCACCACAGTAATGAATGGATGTACAACATTATAAAAATCGTTTGCCACGTGTATTAGAAAATCTAAATAGATAGGTACATGTCAGGGTGTTGGATATGAGGAATCGCTATAAAGCGTAAGAAGGATTTTTTCCAGATGGAAATTTTGTATACATTCATACAAATACTGGCTCCAATCTTCTTCAAAGTAGTCCCTTGGTAATGCAGACAATTCTCCCTACGGTCTTGGCATTGTTGGAAACACTTCAGGATCACATATTTTTGATTGATGATCAGCTGGGTCGTCACGTTCCGCGTAATAGTGATGGTCAATCCGTTATTTTAACCAGTTACACATAGTAGATTTATTTAAGATTTGTATCTGATTGAATCGATGATTGATAAATGAGATATAACTTTTGTCTAGTACCGATGGTTGCCTGTCGAATTGCGACAAATCAGTAATCAATCATCGATACAGATCAGATCAGATTCACCGTTATGTCACCGGTTATAATACCATCACTATCGTTTGTCTTCTCTTGATTCAAATCGGATTCAGTTCAGAGGTATTTTCAACGTGGGAAAAAGCCAAAGGTCACATGAAGCCACGTCGGGAGATAAGGAGCCAGACGAACGAGGGAAATGCTGTGGTTGTCCAAGAAAGTCCGAATAAAATGCAAAGAATGGGCGGGTGTTGGTATCTATATCATTATCGTCAACTTGTCGGTGCCCACATGTCCGGTCATTTGATACTCTATTTAAGCCTAAATTCTCAGTCAAAATTGAATGTACTGATCGCCTCGTTCGCAAGTTCTCAGACTACGATACGATGATTCTGCAAGACGAAATTTCGACGAAGTCCGCACCTGGTCAATCACATTACTGTTCAGGACCTACTTGGACGCGGTTCGCTGTCCACCGATGTGCGGCCATCTTTGAAGCGGTTGTACCACTCCTTTATCCATGAGACGCTAGAGACAACGGCGTGATCCCCGAAAGCCTACTGGATCTTGCGAATGATTTTCACTTGGATACCGCCAAGGATTTTAGCAAACTTTGATGCGATATCGAGTCGTTCCGTCATTTCACAAAAATTGGCAATCCAACAGGCACTATCTACACTTCGTCATTCAGAGGCTGACAGCCTGCGACTGACGCTTTCTGCGAATGGGAAGAATTCACGCATGAGCACATATATCCCCTACACATCTTCACCAAATAATACCTCCCGTGCTGGCGGAAAAAATACAGGTTCGTTATTATTTGAACACTACAAGTCTAATACATACCCTGACACTTTACATGAAAGTATTATAGAAGAAAAGAGATCAATATTAAAACATCATTTTAGTTCAATATTACTTTCCTAAAACTCCACAACTACTGTTCATATTCCCATCAACGATCGAAATTCCCTTCCCCATTCATGCCCAGCCCCTCTAACCGAATCGGTTGACATTAATTACACTTGATGACGAGAAGAACTGCTCCTCTCGAAACTATAGTTTAAACTGCTATACCAAAATATTTTTCTTACTATATTGAATTGATAAACTTCGTAGTAATTATATTTAATACATTCAGTGCCTTTTAACCACTCCGCATTGAGGCCCAATGTGTTTAGTTCAGCCATTATAGAAATCATGTAAAATTCTTGGTTTCACACGGATGAGGCTTGATTTATCACTAAAAAGTACTATGTATTAAAGAAAAAATTTGTAAACTTTGACACTGTTGACCTCTCGCAGGTCGCGAGCAGCAGCTTGTTAACTTCTGCGTTAACTATCAAACAATCCACGCCGTATCTGCGTTCTGTATGTGAGTGTACGCGTGAAACAGCTCGTAATCGTGATGCAATCAATCTGTCAAGCCGACCTTAGTAATCAAGGCAATCTCAGAGTGTCAAATGGTTCAACGTCTGATAACACTGTGCACATACTTAACTGGAGCACTATTCTGTAATTCGCACTAATCGTCACTCGATAATCTTCCCCTTGTCTGTGGAATACTGACGCACGTCGTCTGTATCACACATTCGACTACTCGAATACTCCGCACTCAGGTAGGTAGGTAGGTACTCTGGTACTTTATTTCATACGGAACGCCCGCTTGCTTGTATGTGGTTTTCGCTTTTGTCAAAATACCAACTATGTCGCGTTTTCTGTCAATTTCCAATCATATTCGTTTTTTCTATGCCAGTCTAAACTGTTTGTTTATTCGAAAACTTCGAATGTGTGCAGTTCCTAGCATCTCGTGACGTTGTGCTGTTGGTCTTCCGTGTATATTAAATAAATAAATGAATACCTTATACTATGTACTTATTTATTTTTTCTGTATATAGTAAATTTCTTTATTTTATGCTTCATTAGAGCTTGTGTTATTGCTTGACATACATTAGACCTCTTTCCATTTACGAAAGACAATCGAATTAGTATATGTATACGTGCGTTGTGTTCGTGTTTACTGGTATAAACACCAACACAGGGAAACAATGTGCATCGTACGCACGGCATACACACACTAATTCGATTATCTTTCTTAAATGGAAGGAGACCTACCTTACCTATATTTTTTGTATAAGCTCTAAAGGGCAATACAAAATACAAAAAAGGCAACAATTTGTTTTGTAGAAATTTACCAAAGATGTCTTCCATGTCTGTTCGAGCAAAAATCTGTTAATCTCTGGTCGGGAATTTTATAAAAGGAAATACATACGAGCGGGGAGTTCTCTGTGTATGACGGTTGCTACGAGACAGATTGTTTGGAGACATCTAGAACCGAACGGTTGAATTTTGGTCGGCGGATAAAACCTATAATATATAACTAAACATTTGGTGTGTTAAAGTGGTGTTTTAAGCGGATGAAGAGAGCGGAGATCGGACGGACCAAACAACGTCAAAGTCGCCTGCAAACTGGTAAGTGGCATCTTTCATATCTAGAGAGCTTCTAGTTCGATTTTTCCCTGTAGAAAACCCGAACCAGAGTTACAGTTAATCAGAAAATTGCTCCAACAATGTCCTAACTAAGTCTGGCTCCTTCTGCACTGTGACACGCGCTCTTCTGCTATTTCCATGAGTGAAATGAGAACAGTAAATTTTTTATTCTTTTGCACGAAATATAATAAACAAATTGATAAAATTATTTTCGTGCATCATTTGCCTATGTATTAAAACACAAAAAAGAAAAAATAAACATAAATAAAATACGCATGTAGTTATGACAGGTTTTCAATTCGTGAAAGCGTCTCCATACATTTTTTTCCTGGCAATAACCATTTGAGATAATTCTTAATCTTGTGGATAAAACTTACTCCAGGTTTCGGCAGAATTAGTAGACTAGTTGAAGACTTTATGGCTTTATAGAATTTTTCTTCCAGCATTTTTTATGCTGCCCATCTAAACATAGCGTGTCACGAAATATACATTTTGTCGTTCTGTCTGTCCTGTCGTCTTGTCTGTCGGAAATAATTATTCTGTCGTTCATCGAATGATAAAGCTCGAATAACAGTAGAACCACAGCCGGGTAAAAAATCAAGGTACAGGCTGGTCCCCAGCATCCCGAACGAATGACAAAGGAGTACGGTCGTCAAGAAAGGATTTTATCCAGCAGCAACCAAAAAAGGTTCGTGCAGCGCATAAAACAGAAATATGGTGATTCGACACGCTTTGTACGCAGCTCCTCAATTATTTAATCAAAGGTCATTGTTTTCATTGAGTAAAAAAGGCAATTAAAAAATCTACGACATTTTATTAATTCATTAATATATTCAATCATATAATAAATATAACATTTGAACAATATTTTTATGAAAGGCCCAATAATGACAAAATACTAAAAATCAAACTGGACAATCATTTGTTTTGCACCTCATATTTCAGATTGAAATAATCAATTCGTTTTAATTTTTTTAGATTTCATAATCATTGATAGTAAAATACTGAACACAAATTTTAAAATCATAATCATTGCAGGTAGGACGGCTATTAAAAATGCCACAACATCGAGCGCCATCTGCCGAAAGAAGCCGACATCCTGACCAGGCGAGCGAAGCTTCGAACCCGCCCCGTGTCGAATGGCGTATTCGACCCAGAACACGGCGCGCTCTAGCGGCGACTGAGGTTGGTCTCTGAAAGAGCGGGAATAGGCTTCCATGTTGTTTCGGAAACTGTAATAATTAAAAATGCAATGCAATATTTTGTATCAAATACGAAATCATAAAATTCGTTTCAATAGATACATCGGATTAGAATGTATTAAACAGATTACCTGGGATTGTGCAACACTTGGTCGAGCTTGTCAACAATGATGTCTGTAGAAAGGTTGTCCTTGTCTAATTGTAAGGCTACCCCTCTTTCCTCGGCTCTGGCAGCGTTGTGCTTCTGGTCTATGATGAAGGGAAGCAGCAACTGTGGAACTCCATACCACATGGCTTCATGACTGCTCAGGGCTCCTCCGTGTCCAATAAAGACTTTCACCAGCGGATGAGCTGAAATTTTATTTGTTTAAAATTATAGATTTCTTTTATTTACGAGTATGTAAATGCACACAATATATACATTAGATGTAAGAAGCCCGTTTGCTTAAGGCTGGTCCTCTTTGGGCTGAACATACACTGCAAATGTATTCTTCGGCGGTTTTTTTTGAGAATGTGGGTTTATATTATTCATTTATATAAGAATGTACACTACAATTTTTTTAGGAAGAGTAATAAACTGAAAATAACGATGTATGAAATATGTCAACAAATTTTTTGACGTATTTCATACTTTAGAATTTTTATTTTTAAATAATAATTAACGTGTTTTTCAATAAAAAAAATAACTTTTAAACGGTGGTTAAAGACTCAAAGTGCGGGAGTAAATACAATATATTCTTTAAAATCATTTCCTTATATGAATAAAATGCTTTTTAGTATCATCAAAAAACGTAAAAAATTTATGCAAATTTAAAAATTTATAACTTTACTACCTAATATTGAACATTTCTTAATTAATTTAGTAAACTTTTATCATCATGATGCTAGCTTTATACTCGTAAGAAAACATACTCTGCGTAGGTACACAATAAATTATGATTATTCAGAAACTATCGATTTTTTCTAAGGCACTCAAAACAAATTTTTTGGCCACGGCCTGTCAATTAATGCTTATAGTTTCTCAATTATTGTATATAAATAATGTTCAGTTAATAACTTTTATATAAGAACAAAGGTTCTATCTAAGCTATCGTCAAAAAAATTGCAATCTAGCATATGTGTTCATTCTACTATAAATGAACAAAAAATATCCACATTTTCGAAAAAACGCCAAAACATTAATTTGTAGTGAATTTCCAGCCGTAAGGAATAGACACATATTAGTATGCCGACAGTATTTAAGTTTACATAATAATAGGTTAAAAATAAATTTAGAAAACGTTAAAATAATTATGATGCCACAAATTATAGTAAGAACGTTTTTACTCCCTTTATATTAACTCGTGGCGTCTGCTTGCTTGCCGTTAACAAAAACTTTGGATCGATTTTTGACCCTTTTCCCGTGATGCAATCGAGCTGAAACTTGGCAATCGTGGCGACGATCAAGAAGATCTATCAAATTTTCGTTAAAAAAAATAATAATTATAGTATAATTTCGGATTTTTTTGGTTTTTTCAAATTGGAATCTTTAGAAAAGTTTGATTAGCAACGGCGCGGCAGCCCGATAACGTCGCGGAATATTTTCTAAATTAGAATTACTCCGTCAGTATAATAGGTACATCACTACGAATTTCGAAAATTTACAAAAAAATTGGTTCACAGGTGACAGCAAAATTGTTTTTTTTGGGAAAAAATGAAATAATAATTTATTTCTTTTTGAAGTTTAGTTTTGAAGAATTCTACATTACTCAAATCTGATTCTGACTAAATCATTTGACGCTGGAAATTCATAAGGTATGATATTGATGATAATTGAATCTATCAAAATCTATCATCTGACATTTTAGAAATATATTAAATTTAGTTTAGTGTTATGTTATATGTTTTAATTTTTAATTACTGTTATATTTTACAATGAAAGGGAGTATAGTAAAAACTTGGTTTTTATGGGTTACTTTTTTTAAACATGTATGCATGTAGATGTACATGTCTAAAGCATAAGATGAGATAAAAGTTTTAAACATGTATATGTCATTGACCAGGTGTATAAGAGGGCATTGTGACGTAATGTCCTACACACATTATATACACATTGTGTGGTGCAAGCGCGGATCCAGGGGGGGGGGTCATGGGGGTCATGACCCCCCCTGGGCTGGGTCCAGGACCTAGGTGGACCACTAATTAAAATACTCATACTCACATTCAGTCACTTACTAAATTTTTTATTTTTCAGGTACTACTGTATCTTTAAGCTGAATACTGCAATCGAACTCGATTGATTTAAAAAATGCTGCGGACGCTATTAATGATACTATAAGTGTTCTACAAAATAAAAGAGAAAATGCGGACGTAATTTACCGACAGCTTTTTGAGGAGGCTAAAGAAGTAGCTGAGCAGCTAGATGTAGAAATTACATGTCCCAGAATAGTGCCAAGACAAATACTTAGGGCCAATAACCAACCTGCTCAATCTGCTGAAGAGTATTTCCGCAGAGCCATATACATTAGGCTGTCCCGATAATTTTTTTTTTGGCTTATCGTAACACAAGACCTCTCAAAACTTGCGTAATTGAGCGTAGATTACCAAAATAATTTTAAAAATAAAATAAAATTATATCTTTAGGGTTCTACCGATCTACAAAGTTTTGAAAAATTGTCATTTTTATGGTGATATTTCGTTATCCTCAATTTTGGCTCCTGAACTAAATACAAAAAAAAATTACTTTTTATTCTATTTAGGTGTAAATCATACATGACGTTTCAATTTGCATGCAACAACACGTTACCAGCAACTTCGAATTTGTTGGGTTTCAACCTGCAAATACCCTCAAGTTTGAACTTGTTTTGAGGACTTTCTTGACTTGACTCGCGAGTGTTTTCTTCGTATCCAAAATAATTTTTATGCCATAAAAGTACCATGGCGATTGTTACAGTAGTAAAAGCGGATTTTGTGATTTTTAAATAAGAAGCTCGAGGCGTAGTCAGACTACTTTTGCTATGTTCGGACCATATAAAAAACTTGACAATCAGCAGCCACCAACTATAAGGGGTGTCATTTAATTTATTTTATTTGTCAAGAACGACCTGAAATTCACGTATAATTGAAAATATTCATCCAAATCAGATATACAGGGTTATTTGTAAAACATTAATAACCTCGCAGGACTATATTCCTGCCTTGATTATGAATCGAAAATGTTCAAGCTATTATGACCTAATATCAATAGTTAAGGAGTTATGCAACATCAAAGTTTGCATTTTTTTTTCAATATTTCTGACTTATTTTTTGTAAAACGTTGGATTATCATTACAGTAACTTATATCGAAAATGAAAAATTCATTCCCTTTAATACGAGTCAAATAAAAAAATTAAAATCTTCGAATTCCAATTGGAAAAAATTCCAATTGGAATTTTTTCAGGGTTTTCATCATTTTTAACTTGTATTGAAACAAATGAATTTTTCGTAATCGATATGAGTTACTGTATTAATAGTCCGACGTTTTACAAAAAATAAGTCAGAAATATTGAAAAAAAAATGCAAAGTTTGATGTCGCATATCTCTTTAACTATTGATATTAGGTCATAGTAGCTTGAACATTTTCGACTCATAATCAAGGCAGGAATATAGTCCTGCGAGGTTATTAATGTTTTACAAATAACCCTGTATATGTAATTGCATCCGAAGAGATCAACAATATTT
Source organism: Agrypnia vestita (assembly GCA_016648135.1). NCBI lineage: Eukaryota > Metazoa > Arthropoda > Insecta > Trichoptera > Phryganeidae > Agrypnia > Agrypnia vestita. The sequence continues at coordinate 13,359 of JADDOH010010976.1, read as the reverse complement.
GGACCAAAACTTCGATTCCAGTTGCAACTAAGGAACAAGTTATTTAATTAGTGAAATCCAATTTCGAAAAGTATCTCAATTTGAAAAATACCCCAAAAACAAACGACATGATAGTTTTGAAAATAAATTGAAATGTTTTTTAGTCATCTGAGAAACTTTTTGACGTTTCCGCTTGTAAATGCACTTCATTTGAATCTTGTTCGTGTCTAAAACCTAAGAAAGTTTACATCAATGAGAGAAGTTTTTGTTGGATCAAATAAATGATAGGAAAATGGTTATAAGCGGTTTTGATAAGAAAGAAACGGCTAGATTAATTAAACGACAGCAGAGATAAATTTTAGATAACATAACAATAATCAAGTAACAAAAAATTCGTGTTTTACTCAAGAAACCGATTCTGTCTCAGCAAATTGTGATGAAGATTCAGTGCGTGAATCTTCCCCAGAAACGTATCCGATAACAGAGGCATCCCCGACAAACTCGCCCTAGACAGACACCATTGACTTCAACGGCGAATTGGAATACATTGCCTTTGCCGACAGTTGCTAAAATCTGTGATAGATACGGTTTATCTACGCAATCTGCTGCTGCTGTTGCTTCTGCGGTTTTGACTGACGTCGGCTTGGTTTCTACCGAAGATTTAACTCTGGTTATTGATAAAAATAAGATCTACAGAGATGTATCTAAAGCCCGGAAGCTTCAAAAGATATTGGAGGTATTGTTATAAAAAGCATTTACTTTGATGGACGAAAAGACCATCGCAAAGAAGTTTTAGAAGACCATATCTCAATTTTAGCACAGCCTGGATAAATTTATTTGGGATACACAATACCGAAAGACGTGGCACTGCAAAGGGAATTCTTACTTCGATCACAACTTTAGTAGAGGGTCGAGGTTGGAATTAAGATGACGTGATTTGCGTTGAATGTGACGGAACTGCAACTAACACCGATTGGAAGGGTGGCGTGATTCAATATTTAGAGGAGTATTTGCAGAGACCGTTACAATGGTGTGTTTGTATGCTTCATGTCAATGAGTTACCCCTTCGTCATTTATTCTTGACCTTAGATGGTTGCACTTCGGGTCCTAGAGAATATAACAGACGCCTCACAAAGTGTAACTGACGTTACTTCTAGAGATGGCTTTATTAGAACCAGAACCAGCAATCTCGAGCAGAAATGCCAAATTTTGGACACAAAAATAAGTTTATTTTTAGTTTTTGTCATTGATTATAATATATATTTTGTTTATTTTATTTTCTTGTGCTTTGTTTCATTAATTTCAATACTAAAATACCTTTTAAACATGATTTTTTTAAATTATTTTAGGCAAACGGTTTAACTCTATAAAAACGTAAAATTTACAAAACTTCAAAGCTTGGTAGAGCTCTTAAGATGACAAACAATTCTGTTTTTTGTTACCTTTTTCGCAATTTGTGTAAAATTACGCAAATTTTGAAACCTCTTGTGATTGTGCAGTTCAAATTTTTTTTTCTCATACGTGGACGGGACACCCTAATTAACATACATCCCTCTTCTGAATTCAATAATAAATGACTTACAGGACCGTCTGTCTCTTGAAATACTTAATTTGTTTCAACTAAGCGTTTTCATGCCAAAAAGCGAATACAGTAATCAAGACATTGAAACTGTGAAACAACTAGCAACCGATTATACAATTAATACGTTAATTTATCACTCATCCTGGCATTTCATCTCACTTAACCTAATTTAAACTTTGAAATAATGCAATTTTCATTTTATCGTGTGATTTTAGATTGCTTCGTCCAAATTTTGGAGCTTTTTCCAAATTCATATCTCTACATAGTTCCAGAAGTGAAGGCCAAACGACCAGTCATCTAATGCGTAAAATGTTACCATTTTACTTAAACGCGATAATAAAATGTGCTAGGTTTCTGTATATGTGAACATTTGTTAATACAAATATTCGATCAGACATCTAATGCGTGAAATGTTACCATTTTACTTAAACGCGCTAGTAAAATGTGCTAGGTTTCCATATATATACATTTGTTAATAAAAATATTCGATAAATTTGTAAATAGATCTGTCATCTTTATGTCCGAAATCCCCGGCTACTTTAGAAAGCGCCGCGCTGTCCGACTGGCGGCGAGGGGTCAAAGTTATAAAATAAAAATGGCTGCAGTGACGCGGGGCCAATACACATTAGCACAAATTTACATAAACTCGCACTTCTCACCCAGGATATCGTTTTGGGACATCCATTTCCTTATCATAACGTTCTTCGGCAGCGCTGCCTCCATCCGCGCTGGGTCATATTTCCACACAAATCGGTACGAGGGGAGGCGGGCGAAGGCATCCAAGAAATACTTCACTTGCACTGGAGAGAAATGCTCCGATTTTATGTTCGTCCCCAGAGCAAAGTAGACGACCCCTTTTTCTGCTTTCGACATGAAATCATTCAGCTCCTGCAATAGAAGTCGTTTTTGTAGAACGCAATCTTTTTAAATCAATTCGCGCACCTTTACATTTCGGTAGCGTTCGATCATCGAATGGAAAATTCGTATTCAGTCGCGTCTGTGACCAAGATCATAAATTATTTTAATGGTATCAAATCAATTTTATTGAAGATAAGATGAGATGAAAGTTTATTGACACTGCTTTATGAGAGTGAGAGGTTTTTTACTCCCTTTCTTTTAAGGGGGGGGTAAGGTTTTTAACTTTTTTATTTGCATTTTATTTTTAATTTTTTAAATTAATGTATAACATCGTAAGAATATTGTGTCAAAATTTCAAGTCAATCGGAGCAAAATTGACGAAATTATGAACATTTGAGCGATACTCAGACTGATTTTCTATACCTGCTCGGGCAGCTAAGAGACGCGCTCACCTGAGGACTACCGGACGTGCTATTGTATTAGAAGAGTTTTGCGTAGACGAGGACAAACAGATGCTGATGATGAAAGCTCTTTGCCGTGTGAACATGGCATCGACGATTATGTGTAAGTATAAAATAAGTGTTGAGTTTTATTTTGAATTTTACAGTGTGCAAAACTTTAAATCGTTTTCCCCACATCTCACGTTTTCAAAGTCGGTGTCCATCATAACTTCAAAACTACTGTACCGATCCTTTTGAAATTTTGAACACCATTTCTGTACATAAATTTACGAGGTAACGCTGTAGAGTTTTTTTCAAATTTGTTATTAATTTTTATTTTTTAATAACAAATTAGTCGATATTTTTCGCAAAAAATCGCGTTTTTCCCTTCAAAGTGTTCCAAAAATTGAAAAATTGATATTTCAAAAAACCCTCCCGGCGTTACCTGGGAAAATCTATTATCTAACGAATGAACTTTGATTTTTTGATTTCAGATGATCTAGCACCAAGTTATGATGGACACCGCAATTCTCCTTTTTTACGAGACACGTCCGAATAATTGCTGCATTGTATTTTTTAATATTTCGTTTTAAAAATTTTACACAATATTCTTCAAATATTATACTTTAATGTACCATTAGTTTTAATAAAGAGATTTTAACTGTATCGTCACAAAAAATTCACAAAAACATGCCATTTTTTGTACGAATAACCTTACCATCCCTTAACTCGTAGCGTCTGCTTGTCTGCCGAAAAACTGGATCGATTTTTAACCCTTTTCCCGTGATCCAATCGAGCTGAAACTTTGTAGACAGACTCGTGGTGACGATATAAATGATCTAACAAATTTTTGTTTAATTTTTTAAAATTATTATAATGTAATTTTGGATTTCTCGAAAATTTAACGATTTTTTTCAAATTGGAAACCATACATGATGAGAAAGGAGCCCGACGCGGGGAGAAGGCGCGAAATCTGTTTCAACTAGAAATGAGAAAGGGATTACAATAAAAACTTGGTTTTTATGGGTTAGTTTTTTATTCGACTTTTTTACAGAGTATCGTAGACTCAAAGGAATCGGAAAAATACGAGAGATGAAAGACAGAAACAGTAAAGTAATCAAAAAAATATAGGTAAACAAAAAAAAAAGTGGTATTCTATCATGGGTGAAAATGGTGAACGCTACATCGTGTAAAGTGATCACTTAAGCCTGCCGTACGATAGGTCGTAAACCCTATGAACACCCAAAGACTTCCATACCTACTTTCCCATAAAAAATATAATTTTGTCTCTGTGAGACATTATCTTGATTAATGATGTCCCTAGGACAAAATCCAGTACTGTGTTCTAAAAATTTGGACAAACTCAAAACATTATAAATGCAATAGAAATGTTTTTCCTGTCGTCTTTTACATTTATATCAATATAATATAATTTAAATACCACTGTTAAGATTTATAATTAAGTGTGTCCTTACACTTTGATAAGAAAAAGGTAAATACACTTATTTGTTTAAATGATATTATGAATGTCATTATCACTCCACAATGAACACATCATATTCACAATGTCACTTTAATACTACTTTTCTTTACAAGTTTTAATTTAAACCATACCACGCAATGATATAATAATACGTCAATGATACCACGAGTATTATCTTATAAAAGCGTTAGCGTGTATCACTGTTTTTCACACTAAAAAAACCATGTCAAAACCGTACACGTACATACATTAAATAAATTTTATATTGTCTTCCTCTGACTTAAAGATTAATTGTTACCTCGGTATATTACTATAATTTGTAGCCAATTTATATAATTGTATAACATTGCGGCTTTCGTAGTCCAATGGTGTTCGATACCTACCCGACTAGGACAATGCACCTGTGAGATATTCTGAAGCCCGTGGATTTTTATGATGTGTTTCTTACTTACTTACTTACCATCACGCCGTTTCCCCGTGGGGGTAGGCAGAGAGGATAGAGCGCCACACTCTTCTGTCCTGACATACAACTCTCGCCTCATCCACATTCATACATCTTCGCATGCAAGCTCGCCGGTTGTTGAGGCTTCTAACGGGACCATCTTCCAGTATCTGGTTGATCTGGTCATGCCACGTCTTCCGCGGTCGCCCTCTCTCTCTGGCGCCATCAACACTTGCAGTATATATCTTTCTTACCATTCTTTCCTCATTCATTCGCTCAACATGCCCAAACCATCTGAGCGACCCTTTTTTAATTCTATTAATTATGCTAAGATCAGCTTTACATTCATTCCTAATATCTGCATTCTTTACTCTATCATAAATTGATTTGCCACACATACGTCTGAGGGATCTCATATCCACTGCATTCAATCTACTTTCGTTCCTCTTCTGCCAGCTCCAGGCTTCGCTTCCATACATCAGTGTTGGTACCAGAATTCCATTATGTACCGCTAGTTTTGCCTCGGTAGACATATTTCTATTAGAAACTATTGCGTTCATGTGTTTCGATACTGTAATTTGACCTCATCCTTAAATGGTCACAATATTGCATATTTTAATCTCCTGACAAGATAATACTATTCTTGAAATTACAATTATATTATTTTATGCAGGTAATGGGATTAAAAATAAAGCAAATGACTTCTAAATTAAGCTTACTCTAGTCTTTGACGTATTTTCTATATTTTTATATTAATAAAATTACTTTTTACTTCAATATACAGGGCGCCTCATAGCTAAAAGCAAAAACTTTACAAGTTTATTCCTACCTTGATAATGAGTGAAAAATGTTCAAGCAACCATGACCTAATTAATAGCAATAATTATGGAGATATGCAATATCAAAGTTTTCATTTTTTTTAATTTTTTTGCAAAAGGTTGAAACATCACTACAGTAACTTATCTATATTGATTGCGAAAAATTCATTCGCTTTAATACAAGTCGAATTGAATAATAAAAACCTTTCTGAAATTGAAAATAGATTTTTTTACATATTTATCATTGTAATTGAGTTGTATTGAAGCGAATGAATTTGTATTAGGTCATGTTTTCTTGGACATATTCGACTCTTTATCAAAGCAGGAATCTACCTGTAAAGTTTTTGCTACTAGCTACGAGACACCCTGTATGTTATAACTTTAGAGTATAGTAAATTTCATTTAAGAAAGACAATCGAATTAGTACGTGTAAGCCGTGCATACGATGCACATTTTGTGTGGTTGTTACGGGCTTAGAGTATATACAAGGATTGTATATACTCTAAGGTTACGGGTATAAACACCAACACATCGAAACAATATGCCTCGTGCGCACGACCCACATATACTAATTCGATTGTCTTTCTTAAATCGAAAGAGGTCTACCCACATGAAGTAATTTTTCATACAACCTTGCTGTTCCTAGTGTCATATTTTCCATCAAAAATATTCATCACTTTTTAAAAATGCATCAAGCGACCAAAAGGCCAAAAAATAAAATTAAAATAAAACACTTAGCATATTGATATGCCCTGCAGTACATGCATAATGTAGATGTATGAACGAACGTAATTATAATGTTGCGAGAAGCAATTAAGAAATGGTTGATAAAATATTGTGTTGCTACGATAGCCTCGATGTGTCTGTGGAAGTCTTTTATCGTCTATGCAAACAAGGTGGCTTATTCTATCTTGACGTCGTAGTCGTTGACGTAGTCAGACGGCCGTATTCCGAAAATAGTCTATTGAGATAAAGATCTTAAGATCCCAATTTTGCTATTTTCAGAATACGGCCGAGTTTGTGAAGCAGTATAAATATAGCTATAGTAATTATTGACTTAGAGTTCATTAACTTTGTTGGCATAACTGAGTTTTTACAGATAAGAACGTAAGAATTGAAGCTTTATAAACTTCAACACCAAGATGGACATGTACCATAAAGTTCGTCGTTTATACAGGGTGGGACAGAGCAACATGCTTATTTAGAAAATTAGGCGTCTGATACACATGCTTCTTTAGTGGCACGTGAGCATGCGCAGTATCGACCTTGACAGTGGCATGCTTATTAGTGGCATGTGTGTACGCACATTGCTAGAAATGAGCATGCCACCTAGTGGCACGCTCAAAAATCAACCGCCGGTTGATTTATAAGCATGCCACTGTCATTCACCATAGAGAAGGGGTATCTTTGGAGCATGTGTGAACAGACTTGCTTATTTATGAGCATGCTTATGTCATTCGCGGGCTTCGCGGCTAGTATTATCGATGCGATCTTCTCAGTCCGCGACAGATGAAACAAATATGGCGCTTTGGGGAGATGATAAAACATTACTTTTCGTGACTTATTATAGGAATCACGAATGTCTGTGGAATACTCGGTCACCGTTGTGTAAAAATAATATATTGAGAAATAATGTTACGAAACTTTATTAATAGGCATGAATGATTCAAATCTTACAATAAAAATTATATAAACTAAAATCAAAAATGTGCGGATGGAAACTCGGGAACTTTTTTGATTTATTGATTCACTTGAATTTTCTATTTCAGTTTGCAAAGTTTCCATTTTGAACAAGAGCGTCTCTATTCTATGACAAGAGCATGCCACTAATAAGCATGTGTGTTTGATTGTTAGCTTTGGGCATGCTTATTTATGAGCATGCCACTAATAAGCAAGCCAGTAATGAGCAAGTGTGTACAGTTGTTAGGGCATGCTTATTAGTGGCATGCTCATTAGCATGCCAGTAAAGAAGCATGTGTATCTGTACCTTTAAATTTAAAAATTATCGATTGAAAAAATTAAATTAAAAAATCAATGCAGATATATATTTAATTCTTTGAACAGCATCAGGCAGAGGGCGTCCATTATTCTCAACACACTGCGTTAATGGAACTCGGAAGCTTCGTTCAACTTTTTCCAACATGTCGACGGATATGTTGGTGACAGCTTGACGAATGTTGTTCTTCGGGTGACCCAGAGTCCTAAGACGATCGTTATAAACAAGTGATTTTAGATAGCTCCATAAAAAATAGTTGTAGAGGGCTAAATCGGTACGGAATGCACGTTGCATAGAGATGATTAAGCGACCATGAGAAAAGTATGTCTCGAACGCGCGCTCCACCTTGTCGACTTCACGATGCTGACTAAACCAAGCGGAGCTACAACTTCACGCCCCGCCGTCTCTAACGTGCCTACCACCACTCTCCTCGGAGCAACCATCGCTTTAGGGCGCCCAATTCAAATAAGCAAGTTGTTCTGTCCCACTCTATAAGCTAACAATAATCAATTGAGCGAATTCTTACATTATCTACAGGTTTCGGCGGCAGTATCTGCATTCCGCCAACAGGAATCACATTCTGGAACAGCGGGTACATCACGTCGGCTGGAGGAAGATTCACCAGGTTCAGAACCGACGATCTGGAAATGGCCCCCACGTCCAGACTCTCGTCACCAAAATACTTTCTCGCCATGTCGTTCTGTCTCGGTAACAAGTAAAATATTTGCACCAGGTTATCATAAGCGAATAACAGCAAGTTGTACACTCGAACGAAGAAACTCATTTTGCATCCAGTGCGCAGGTAGTTTGCAGGTACGAACGCCGGGTATTGAGGGTTTCCTGTCGGCGTTGTTCTTCCAACAGAACAAGTACCGGCGGATGCCCCGACCAACGGAGGATTACCGAATCTCGGTACGAAACCCAGCAAGCAATGCGACGCTGCAAAATCATGAATGACGAGATCAAATCGAAACGTAGTCGGATAATTCATGAGCCGCCGCACGCCCTCGCTTTCGAAAGCTGGTATGCAACAGTCTGCTCTGAACTTCGCCATGTCTTCGATGTCTGCCATCGCGCCATTTTCATCCATGCTGGTCAGCTTTTTACCTTGATTGACGAAGAAGTCGTAAACATGTTCCACGTGAATAAAGGTGAGGTTGGGTGTTTTCTTCTCTTCTACATCGACGCTCAGCGCTGTAACATTGTGGCCTCTCGATGCCAGTTCTTTCAGAAGAACTCCGCTCCACGCCTGGTGGCTAGGGGAAGCCGTTCCGGAGATGGCTAAAATATTAGCAGCTTGAATGAAATTATTTATTAAAAATAATACTGAGAAATGCAACAAGAACCTCATTTTTTTAGAATTTTAACTCAACTATTTGTTTATCGTTTCTAGTGGTTATACAAAATATACTTTGGAACTCGAAACGATTTCACAGTACACCACAAAATTTAGTAATAAACACATCACAATCACAGCGAACAACAAACTGAGATAGCACTGTAAATATATTTAATGAATATGTATGTTTTTTTAATTATTATCTTTTAACAGTGTGAGATAGTTTGACTTATTTCTCGGCTCAAGCAAGAAAAACCGATAATTTCCGTTCCTGTAGAAGTCGAGCAATATGCAGACATCGTATTTGTCTTGTTTGCAAAGCATTCTAAGATTATTTTCAGTGTAATTAAATTATCACTAAGAGTTAAGCTACTGATACACATGCTTATTAGTGGCACGTGAGCATGCGCAGTATCGACCTTCTTTAGGCCTTACTTATTAGTGGCATGTGTATATGCACATTGCTAGTAATGAGCATGTGTATCTGTGGCTTTAAGCAATCGGCTTGCTTGCTGCTAGGCCCTGCGGGGGATATACTAGCCGCCGCGCGGCCGTAAGTGGCCGCCGCTCGGCCATTAGTTACTGCAATTGGCTATCGGCTGTAGGTACTGGCCGCTGCGTGGCTATTAATATCTGCGATTGGCTATCGCACATTGAGTGCTGCTTTTCATACAATTTTGTTATTTTTGAAACTGGTAATGGCAAAACCACGCATTGTATACTACGTTTTAGAAGCAATATATGATACATCACCGTACGTGCATTGGAGTTTGACACATTACTCACCATGGGTACATTCTAACCTAAAAATTAAATGTCATAAATATAGTTATGCATAAAAAATAAAACAGACGTAATAAAGTATAAATATCGATGTGTTTCGCCATAAATGATTCAAATTTCAAATATTAAATAATTTATACGTAAATACATAATATTTCTACACATCAAATAATATCTAAATGTATTTTAAAATAATCTATACCTCGTTTCTTTATTGAAAAACAATTACGATTTGATTAATTTTTGAAGATGGCAATGCTAAAAAAAACATTAGGCGCAATAGTTTTAAGCGCAATCATAATTTAGATATTTCGGAATATGTGATTAACTATCTGCACAGCGTAGACAGTATTAATCATGAAGATAGGTATTTTAGATTTAATGTAGAATAGAGAAAGATATATACCTACCTATTCAATTATCAAAAAGTTAAATGGCCCTGTAAGTGTTAAGTATCCTTCCCAAATAATATTATTTATATATCTTGATTAATGATGTCGCCATGGTGATAAAATCCAGTATTGTGTTCTTGAAAAATTTGGATACACTCAAAATATTCTAATCTTCTTTTAGTTTTTAAGGGCCATCCAAATATTCGAAAATAAAATTCACTAAAGGATCCTTACCAATCCTGATGTGAACATTTAGATTTGAAATTGAGCAAACACAACACGTATACCAGGTCCCCACTTCTCCCTCCCCGCCTGCCCCTCTCAACCTTAGCAAAGAATGCGCTTTGTTTAATTATCTTTAAATTAAAAATAATTTTTATAAAAATATTTTTCATCGGTAAAAAAATACTATTGGGTTCATTTCATACCTTAAAAAATGGTTAACTTAATGCGTAAACGTAAAGATGCCTAAACTGGAATTATCTGGTCGGATGTTCAAAGCTGGATTTCTTGTAATTTTTGTGATTGGTAAACTTGTTCAGCATTTTCGGACCCATTTGGTGCCATTGCCCCTAGCGGTAGCTACGCCACTGGGGGAACCACTCTCGTAGCAATTTCCAATGATCCTAAGGGATGATCCAATGGTTGCACCGGATTACAACTGATATAAATGCACATAAATTAATAGAAATACATAACCTATGCTAGGATATTAGATTTCAGTTACATAGACTGTCGGCAGGAGTATTGCCATCGGCATAAGTAGAAACATAGTTGATTGCTTTTTGCTATGCCTACACGGAAAGATGGAATGGAATTTAGAAATCTTCCGAAACACGGACATGAATAATTGTATTTAACCACATGATATTTATTTAGAAACGGTTTCGAAAGAATCCTTTTAATAAATTTAATTCTAATATCAAACCACAATGTTATATAAATAATGTAATATGACATACTTTTTACATTATTAATTATTTTTTAATTCTTACATACACAACTGACTTTGTAACAAATATAATAAATGAATTTTATATTTAAAAAAAGAGTAGGTACGTAGGTAGGACTTATATATATTTGTTTATCCTAAAAGAAACTGGTCGGGTCATCTGTGTTCGGTTTGGATCCGTGCTCATAATATCTTTTAGTGACATCTGCTGATTCTTTTTAGAAGCTTCAAAACCTTATTTGATTTGAGTCATCCGTTTGAAATGCCTTAAATATCCTCCGCTAGATGGGTATATTTTTGACATTTTACCATCTAAATCTAAATGTGTAGTTGCATTTATACTTATACTATACGTATACAAAATTCAAATGAAAGATGTCAGCGCGCATGTCGTAGATACGTCAGAAATGTTGTCGTGTAGTGTTATTAGTTTTAATGGAAAATTCGTACAGTAATATGGTTAACGCTAATAAAGTTCTGTTTTGGACGTACCTTGAACTTTTACGAAACCCTTTAGAAAAAGATTAAAAATATTTTAACTGTTATCGATAAAAAAAAAACAACATGTTAGGAAGTTCTGAAGTAAATGTTGGATTAGTGCCATTTTAACAAATTCAGTAATATAGCGAATCGGGTCCCAATGCAAATGCCAATGGATTAGACTGACTATTAAAAGATTTACCTTACTGTCAAAAAGACCCAGGAATAACAACAAAAACAACAATATTATTTTGAAGTGTAAAGTGACTTATTACAACACATTTTTTTGTAATAATTAAAATGTGAGGTGCCTTTTTCGTGTTTATTCCGGTATTAATTTATAATTTAATATTTGGCAGTGTTTTGAACTTTGCTAAGAGTACAATGTTCTCATATTCACCCAAGCAAGTACATATTATGTTAAGTTTTAAATGATTGATCTAAAGCATTATGCTTAGTATCACAATGGCCCTGTGGTTGTGTAGGATTGTTTATAAACTGTCAAAAATTTAAATCTGAATGAAGAAATTCAGATTGTGTTCAATAATTTTAGCCCTTAAAGAAAAAGTTACAATGACTTCCGGCGAACCTAGTCAGGCCCAAGTGGCAGAAAATGCAATCTACTGGAAGAAAGTGTTCAGTGCTTTGTTCTACGGCTTTGCATCATTTTTAATTACAGTCATCAACAAATCTGTCCTGACAAACTACCAATTTCCCTCTTATCAATTCTTGGGCTTGGGGCAAATGGCAGCCACGATAATCGTCCTCGCTTCTGCTAAGAAGCTAGGACAAGTGAAGTATCCCCCGCTGGAGAAGAATACATTCCGGAGAATGTGGCCGCTGCCCGTTATTTATCTGGGAAATATGGCAACAGGGTTGGGAGGAACGAAAGAACTGAGTTTGCCGATGTTCACAGCATTAAGGAGGTTCAGTATCCTCATGACAATGATTGCAGAGAGGTTGATCCTCGGAGTGAAGGCGACGATGGCTGTGCAGTTTAGTGTAATATCAATGGTCGGAGGTACTTTGATAGCGGCGGCTGATGATGTAACGTTTTCACTAACAGGTTATACGCTAGTGTTACTAAATGATCTGTTCACAGCGTCCAATGGTGTGTTCATGAAAAAGAAGTTGGATGCCAAAGATTTAGGAAAGTACGGTTTAATGTATTACAATTGTCTGTTCATGTTTGTGCCCGCGGCACTCATAGCTTGGCAGTCTGGTGATCTTCACAGGACTTACTCGTTCCAAGGATGGAAAGATGGGATGTTTGTATTTCAGTTTCTCATTTCTTGTATTATGGGGTTCTTTCTGTCCTATTCTATAATGTTGTGTACAAATTTCAATGGTGCTCTGACCACCACCATCATTGGATGCTTAAAGAATATTTCTGTTACTTATTTAGGAATGATCATAGGCGGAGACTACGTGTTTACATGGATCAATTTCATAGGCTTAAATATCAGCGTGCTGGGGAGTATTTTTTATACTTTTGTAACATTTAGAAAGAAACAAGCCGTCGCTTCTCCTACCCCTCCGCAAGAACCCCTCCTCTCCAAGGTAGAAGTTATTTGATGATTATTATGTAACATTTGTAAGAAATTGTTTTAAGTATTTTTCAAGTGTCAACAAGGGTGGACTGGAAGGCCTCAGGAGACCCTCGCAAGCCCCCTATTATATTTAAAATAAAATCATTTCTTTTGTTTGTTTTTTAAAAAAATCATGGAACTAAAGACTTATTTGACTTATTGAGAGTCCTCGTTAAATACTTTATACATTTATTGGGGGCACATATAATATCAGAACACCAGCTGA
>JADDOH010010975.1:0-20245 GCA_016648135.1 Agrypnia vestita | reverse complement strand
TGCAAATTGAGACGAGAAAATTTTTTCATTGTTCACGAAGATCGGCTCAGAGTGACGGCTCAGCTGCCAGACTGCAAAGAATGCAGAAAATAGACTTTGAATGCTCACGCTAGGAAATGTTATACATCGCGGAAACCCGGTGCCCGGTATTTGTGAAATCCGGCAGGTGGATCTTGCTCCCTACGCTCAACTAACCGAACAAAACAGTCTTTCTGCATTACAATGTATTACAACTGTTCCTTATATACGTTACAAAGTTTGTCAAACGATTTAAATAATCCCGTGTAAAGAAAAAAAACTTTTCTTGTATTTTCGTGTGTGTGATTATGGAGTAAACTACAAACTTACCTCGGAAACAGTCAAAATGGTTTAAATAATATTATTCTGCACTCACATTTGATAAATGAAAGCGTCCCTATAAAAAGGGTCTATATGCTTAAACAAAATTTTACAGGAAAGAGGAAAACCACTTCGTATAATAAATACCAGAATTTCATTTTTTCTATTTTCTAATATTCACTTGCCAGTTATTGATTTTATATTATTAATTGTATATTTTCTTCATTTATTTATTTTGTAAAGCAATCCCAGTTGCATCGTCATTGGCATCCGTCATATTTGGTTCTACCCAATGATTATAGACGATTCTTCTACGTTAGTCAACTTTTGAGGTAGAATTTCGGCGATACTGAGTTGAAATCGTGAAAAATAAAACATTGCACATGGTGCATGCTGTACTAGTGTACTGTAAAGATCCTTTTAAAGGGGCGCCTCTAATTACAAGTTTTATTTCAATTTGAGACATTTTATCAATGTTATTATGAAAAATAATTTCACCAACACAAAAGAATACCTCACGTCAAGCGAGGTTCGCAACGTCGCGTCGGTCTCACAGAAAGGATTTTATTTTGAATTAAAAATATAATTTCGCGTTACAGTTTTCAAATGTTAAACACATAAAAACGTCAACGCTTTTAATGATTTGGAAACACGTTTTAAATTTCTAAGCGCGTCTCTTCTATACATGGTTATTCATCACCAAACCGGATATTTAAATTGTATAAAGTCCAGCTGTTATTAAATTTGAGCAACCGAATAAAAAGCGACATAAAGTATATAAGACTAGTATATTTTTCAAAAACGTTAAAGTAAACTTTCGTCCGGGCTCCAATTAAAGGGCTCCTCTCGTCGGGATTATTTTTATGTACTATGGAAAGCTTTCGCAACTGATACAAAGCGAGCGGGTGGGGATCGATTCATTTAAATGGCGAGGAGACTCGCTGGAAATATTCAGAAGAGAGAACTCACCTCTCAAAAGTTTGGCAAACGACGAGGCTAGCGATCCTTTCTGAACATTTTTATACAATTTTTACATTGTCAAATCTTTTGTCTGTTTTTTAATAAAACTCGTATGTTCCATCTATGAAAAGGTTTGGAAATTATTTAAACACACATTGCATTAATGAAAATATTACTTTTTCATTAAACGAAATTCTGTAATTAGTAATTCTACACCTGTAAATGAAATTTAAAAATATTTGACAAAATGAAGATAATATTTTGATTGCAAAAGATTTATTACAAAGAATATAGGGTATTTGGTGTTCTCGTATACCGGCCTTCTGAATTTGGGGTCTTTTGTCTTATTTTATATTATATTTATAATTATTCTGTTTCTTTGTGTCTAGAATATTAATAACATAAAATATTTATGTAATATTATATTCCTTATATTTTGTTTATTTTAATAGAACGACATGGTTTTCGGTAATTAAAAAAGAAGAAATGCATGTTGTGATGAATTTAACCTGCCACCCTATTACAAGAAATAAGAAATAAAATAATAATTATATCGAATATCTCCAAAAGAACTATTTAAGATTAATTTATTACTTGTGTTGTGAGAGTCACGACTGCGCCACTGACGACAGGACGTCGATTCAAAAAAATAATAATATTATTCGTATTGGAGAAAAGTTTCACTACACCCATGGTAGACTCGTAAATAGGTGTTGGCTCGTGATAGGCCTGATTTGAAAACATGATAGAAATTAACCAATGAGATCTTTGGTGGAGGGGGAAGCTTCGAGAAGGAATTTCCGATGAAAAAAGTTTATAAGTAGGTGTTGGAGCGTTAACTCGAGAGTTTTTTGGAGGGTTGTCAACCGATAGGCCACGCTGGTTTCGTTTGTTTCGCGCGTTTTTACAGTATCTGAGATATAGTTTCCAAAGCAATTTGTTTCGGTATTTGACAATCAGTTATGAAAGCATCCAAATTCATCGCTGTTATAGTGTCAAAATGTCAGTATTAAAATATAGGAGTATTACAAATGCCTGCGTTTTGCCGCATTTTCGAAAGATAAACAAAATTTTATCTGTTATGACGCCATCATACAAGCGTCAATATAGAGCGAAATAATTAACGTCTGGTTTATAGTCGAAATTTAGGGATGCGTTACTTAGTCTTGTGCTTCGATTGTTTTAAAATCATTTTTGAATTTAAATCGGGATCTCATTATTGGAATAAAAACAGTTAGGATTCTTTTAAATGTATTTATAACCATCGAGAGAATGAAGAAGAGATATGTGCCAAATGGGAAGCTGGAGGAACAAGATTCACACTTATGCAGAGTCTGGAGGAAGGGCCTTCTGAGCTACGGATTCAAGCCACTACAAGATTTCAGGATGAGTACCTTTTTAGTCTATATAATAGTATTGTTAAACTGTTTCTAATTGTTCTAAAATTTTTCTAAAGCAAATTTATCTACAGTTAATATCGAAGTAGGCAGTATATTCTTAGGAAAAGATACATATTTAATTTCATTAAGCATAATTCAAATCATTTGAAAGAGGATTTAAAATGTAGTCGAATTTGGTTGTTTTGAGATTGCGTCGTTCGACCCCTGGGAGACGTTCAATCATGAGGACAAAAATCCATAATTACGTGCATATTCTCTATATATAAAGAACTGGTTCTAACTAGAGAATTTCAAAAAGTACAGATGGGTCATTCCTCAATGGGTCGACATTACGCTTATACTTGATTGAAGGAAGTAACTTCTAGGTGAGAGCGCTGTAGTTGCGAAATAGTTAATTCCGACTTGTATGAATATGAGAAGAGACAGTGTTTGACTGAAAGCGGTAACCAATTCATTTTTAGATTCATTATAAATAATGCATTTAGGGTTGAAATAATATGACTCGTCTTGCAATGGCATCGTTCAGTTTTGGTGGTAGCAAGCATGGAGTATAAAGACCATGATATACGTCCGACAATGGGTTTATAAGTAAGGCTTTATATTCCTAAAAAGGAAACTGCCCGAAATAACTCATTAGGTATGACGTTTGGTCCGAAGTCTGTGTTGTTGACCCCCGAAATTAGTTCGGCGTGATTTCTGATGGATCAGTTATACTAGAACAAACAAGAGTTATCGTAGGGATGCCTTCAGCATCAGGAGTGCGTGAAGGCAGATAGAATAATCCATATATATTGATTTCGAGTAACAAAATTATGACGATATTTTAGATTCATTATAAATAATGCAGTTAGGATTGAAATAACATGACTCGTCTTGCGATGGCATCGTTCAGTTTTGGTGGTAGCAAGCATGGAGTATAAAGACCATGATATACGTCCGACAATGGGTTTATAAGTAAGGCTTTATATTTCTAAAAAGGAAACTGCCCGAAATAACTCATTAGGTATGACGTTTGGTCCGAAGTCTGTGTTGTTGACCCCCGGAATTAGTTCGGCGTGATTTCTGATGGATCAGTTATACTAGAACAAACAAGAGTTATCGTAGGGATGCCTTCAGCATCAGGAGTGCGTGAAGGCAGATAGAATAATCCATATATATTGATTTCGAGTAACAAAATTATGACGATATTTTAGATTTATTATAAGTAATGCAGTTAAGATTGAAATAATATGACTATGGAGTGGAAAAAGACAAGAACCAATCTATTTTAATCCCATTAGACGTAATTCAAATCATTTGAACGCAAGAGAGGGAGCGAATGAAGTGGGTTGATTGTTTTGGGTTTGCCCCGCTTCTTGCCAAGGAGACGTTCAATCATGAGGACAAAAATCCATAATTACGTGCATATTCCCTATATATAAAGAACTAGTTCTAACTAGGGAATTTCAAGAAGTACAGATGGGTCATTCCTCAATGGGTCGAAATTACGCCTGTACTTGATTGAAGGAAGAATCTTCTAGGTGAGAGCGCTGTGATTGCGAAATAATTCATTCTGACTTATATGAACGGGAGGGAGAGAAAGTGAATCGGGTTATTAATTATGCGCAACCGATTCAGGATACACCCCTGAATATTGCGATTTCGTTCGGACGTTAAATTTTGCTTCAACGATATTTGAAATAAAGTATTCCCGTTATCTACACGAATTATTTTGCTCAGATAACTCGTTTAATTATTGTATAAATATAGTCACATGGTCATAGGAAGTTGGTGAGGTAGATTTATTCACTACGCTTTGGATATCTATGAATGTATTGACACATGGTTAATATATTCTGTTCACGTGGAATGTTCCATTGGTTAAACATACTTGTCTTCATTATACGAGGAGGAATTCACATTTTCATTTACCAAGAAATTATCTTTATACTCCACAGAGGATAAATTGCAATAATCAGCTTTAAACTAATAACCAACATTCTTCTAGACGCAAGGACCCCTAAAAAGAATTAGATGCCACTATTAATATCTTCCAACTTAATCTTTAGACGCAAGTGATCCCTAAAGTTTTGGTATACCTTGGATTTACATTTTCCTCGGAATGCTGACGATTTGTCGAGGCAATGGAACATACTACGTGGCTATATCAAGATTTAGCTTCGGGTTGTTTATCAAGGTAAAGGAAACGCCAGAGAAAATGTATAGAAGGAAGTTTTTCATGGCCATTAAAGGGGCGGGACGATGGGGCCCCTTTAGCGCGGAAACCGAGGATATGTCATTACCCACGGACATCAATCCTCCTTTCCATAGATTCATTTTTAAACTTGTTAAATAAATTCCTAACGAGAAAAGTGAAGTACTGTTAGCGACAGACACCACATACTCGGAAGTAGACCTATTTTCAAATTATTAGACTCTCGGTTTGCAGATAAATACAGTTTCTACCAAGATAACCAATCCAGAGGCGAATCACTGAAACAATCTGATTATGTGTTTTTCTCCAAACTATAAATTGTATATAGAAGCAGCCAACAAAAGTAAGCAAATTTAAAAACAAAATGATATGTAAATGTGCTTTTTCTTTCAGATATTTTACGTTTCTGTTATGGTTAGTTATTCCAGTAAATGGAAACTCTAAACAATAAATTTTATACGTATTGTAGTCAAGTCCGAGTTAAAATTATAAGTATATTATTATCTTTGTATGTGTAAATATAGAATTTCCAACACGTTTTCTGAAATATTAGGGTTGCCACGTGCGTCACAATAGAGGGGGAGTTATAGACTAAAGACGATATCACGAGCCAATAACTTCGACGTTTCTATAGTAATTGAGTGAGAGTATAGTGATTTATTTATTTATAAATTAGAAAAAACGACATCATGAGCCATTTAATAGATAATCTAGTATAGAGAGATATCCTGGTAAACTAGGATAAAAGCCATTAGGTAGTATTTGCATTTAGAATGAAACTTGCGGTAACTTAATAGGATTTTGATATTAATTAAACATCGATAAGAAACATTACGACCGCATCGCGTTCTTACAAAATAATCCTTTCAGTTCATTCAAAACGGATAATTCTAACCTTTTATCTACGTAGAGATACTTATAGGTTATTATCTATTTTATAATGTGTATTTCGGAACAGTACGATCGAGATCAGTAAGAGTATTTTAGGTTACGTATCTGAATTAGAACTTATATTAGATGGTTTATTAATTTCGGTTAGATTTAAAAAAAATTTAGTTGGTAGCTTCGGTTCGGTGAGCCAAGGCTCAACCACCTTATACACGCTTAGGTCAGGTTTATCACAATGTCACCTCAATATTCTTACTATCTATACCTTTAAAACTTAATGATTATTGCCTGGCTGTCTGTCTGTTCTCTTTACAAATCTACACAACTTAACCGATCTGACCCAAATTTTGGGTACTTATTCCTTAGGACATGGCAGAAAACACAGGCCATATTACCTGACAGCCAAAGGATTGCCAATCCAAGTGGTTTATATAAAGTGTTTAATTAAACAAAATTTATAATTAGTCCACTACAGATTAAACACCAAAATTTTAAATTAATTAAATTTTAATAAAAATAATTCTTCTGCTTTAATATACGTCATCTTTTATCGAGGGTTTTCAGTCGTTTTAATACTTTTGATGCTGTGGCTTGACCACATTCCTTCTGGACCAGATTTCTCTCATGATTACGGGTAGTTTAGATTATGAAACATTAAATAGAAGACATTGATTTCAAATATTTAATATTATCAAAGGTGAAAAAATTTGTAACAATTTAATGATTTCATGTCATTAAGATTAGAGAAAAACTATTCGTCTACAATTTTTCCATATCTTTTTAAGATTATTTATTTTTTATTCAGCATTTGATTTTCAGACATTCTATTGTAGTGTTTATTTTATGTAAATAATGTTATAAAATATACTGCACGATATGCAGTATTATAATACTGTTACGTTTCCCCTGTTATTAGCTTCGTTTCTGTGAGAGTTCTATAATTTATCATAATTAATGATTATACCTCTAATGAACACAATTACTGGACAAAATTCAGTAATTGTGTTCTCAAAACATACATAAAAAATATTGTTAAAAATATAAACTGGTCAATAAAAGAAGTTGAAAATTTTAAAATACTTATTTTTAGGCATATTATAGTGTATATGTATAATAATATTTGTTCTCAATATTATTTTATCATTAAGACATTATTTATTACTGATTTATCATTAAAAGTACATTGTGTAATTATATTATATTCATAAAATATTTATACTTTCTGCTCTAATGTAACTCTAGGACCATCTATTATGGTTGTTTTGATGGTTTGTTTTATTTATTTATTTATTCATACGCCAATCGGCTATATACATTAATTTTACAAAAATAATAGACTTAAATGAAAGGATTAGAAAAATTTCACATATATAAAAAAAACAATACTAGCATAGTAACAACATGGTATAATCATATAGGGTTGAGGGTAATTTTAATACTGTGATAACAATCTTTTTGCCGCTGATGAGAATGAGACGTATGATTCATCGAAGAAGTTGATATCAACACAGTGGCTATTCACCAGATTGGCAATCCTATTTCTTGGGCCATTGTACACGTAACTTTTTGTGGATTTAGTGGTTTCTAACAATCTACGCACTCTTAGATCCGGCCTAGCAGTGATAATGCCAAATTGTTCCAGGATCTCGGGCGAGTCTATCTGTCCGTTGACAGATTTGTAGAAGAAGGTCAGATCAGACAATTGTCTTCGAGTGATTAGTTTGCTGATTCTAAATCTGTTATATACGGTCTCAATATCTCCTGGTGATCGTGTACGATAGGCGATGTATTCTTTCGAGCTGATTGATTAGTTTATTGGTATACGGCGACCAAATGACAGAACAGTATTCTAAAATCGGTCTCACAAGACTGTCGAATAGTCGTACCAGCGTGTAGACATTGCTGAAGTCCTTCCCAGCTCTAATGATGTAACCAAGAGTCTTGAAAGCTTGTGACGCAACTTTCTCCACGTGGCTTGAGAAATTCAGTTTATGGTCCACAATAACGCCAAGGTCCTTTGCCGAGGTGACTATCGGGAGATGATGTCCATCAATGAGATAATTAGCCTGATATTGATTTCGTGATCTAGAGAATGACATTACTGAGCATTTACCGATATTTAACATTAGTTTGTTTTTAGTACACCACCTGTGGAGTTCATTGAGATCGTGCTGAAGAATTTCTAAGTCTTGGTCATTCATGATTCTTCTGAAAATTTTCATGTCATCTGCATATAGTAGGTAATCGGATAGTAAATTGTCTGCGATGTCATTGATGAACATATTAAAGAGAATCGGACCAAGATGTGACCCTTGAGGGACACCAGAGCATAAACTTTATGTTTATTAAAAAATAAAAATAAAATAAATTTTACATTTATGCATTTACAAATGTCATAATTAGGCTTCACTGATTATTAAAAGTAAATAAATAATGATGTGTAAGTAAAATACTTATCTGTATGTAAAACTCTGTACGAATAGGAGTTACTGTTAATTTCGTATATGCATGGCTGGAGAAACTGCTTTAATGGAGTCGTTGAGATTACTGAAGTTGTTTTGGGGTCAAGAAAATTTTGTTGTGGCAGAACGCCGTCCACCAACCACAAACGATATTTTACATTCTCGTCTTCGGCGGCATTAAATTGTAATTTAAAAATTCTCTTGAGGGTTACAAACACACGCTTTTGATACAATTTCAAAAGTAGATTTTAATTTTAAAAAACTTGTACAACATAACTTGTAAATAATAATTCTTCAGAATATTAACTTATATTATGGTTATAAACTGTATTTTGATCAGGTTAATAAGTAATTATATTCACGCAACCTTATTTGTCTGATTGTGAGCATTATTCGCAAAATGTCTCCTGAATGGAATTTAAAGCGAGCAACCACTGTTATTAACCCCAAGATTTAATCTTGTAAATTTTGAAAAGGTATTTCCTGAGGTATAAGAACCGCAAAAAGTCAAGCTCCGTACAAAACAATTATTCTACAGTTGATTTATGCCGTATTATATCAGTGGCGTCGCAGCTTAGGAGCGGTGTGGGTAGTGGGCTCCGGTGCCCCGATTGCGTTAGGCATTTCCTCTGACGATATATCTTCCAGGGTGGTTTTTAATTTATTGGGGACGGGGCGATAAATCATTTATCTTTAGAACTCTTTCCATACACACCTCGCGTCTCATTTCGGTATCTGTAATGTTCAGTGCAAACTTGTTACGCACTTGTTAAAAACTTTGTACAATACGCACGTATAATTATTTTATTTTGAGAGAGCAAACCCTCTTATCAACAGGTGTTATTAATAACTTTTGTGGTCTGTAATAATATTAATAGTTATAATTTATTATTAACTAAACCTGATGATGATAGAAACTGCTCCTCTCGAAACCATAGTAGTGATAAAATAACTTGTATGTAATGAAATGCACCACAAAGTAACTGCTTTATCAGTTAATTAGTAATTTCGGGTTCGATTTCTGGTTAGATCTTTGTGATTTTCTCAGATTTGGGGATTTTTTGATGTGTTCGCTACATTTATTGGGCTTAATGGGCTGTTTTAGCATCTACAATTAAAAATAAATAATCAAAATTTTCGAGACCAAATACTATTGGCTAATACTTTGGTATACGGTAAACTACAGTATTTTATGAAATCTTTTAAGCAAATATGAAATATGTTTGATTGTAATAATAATAATATGCTAAAATTTCATTTGCTTAAAATTAAGGTAGATTTTATTTATCGTAATGTCGTGTATTTACTCAAAAAATGTTTTCCTGCGCTGAAAAACAAATAATTTTAATTTATTCAAACTTAAATGAAAAATTTTCACAAAGAAATAATTTTCAATTAGTGATCGTGGCCGTAATTTTCCTTTGTTATTGTGAAAACCCCGTCGCTCCTGGAGTAGCAGGACATGAATAAAGTTTAACGAGCCCCTTAGGTAAATACTTTCCAAAATATTCTCCCTTGCTAATAAAACAGCTGGCACGGAGGCTCCGGACCTTTTTACATTGCCGCGAACCTCCTGCATTTGAGTATTATACTGACAACCATTTCAATATCGGCCGTTACATATTCTCTTTTACATCGAAGAGAATTTTATTGGAGAAAATAAATTCAGACACAAACAAATTTTTTAAATGGTTAGTTATAGCGGTTTGGGGGCATTTTTTTACGATAAACAAATTCATTTATAATTTAACATAATGTACTGAAATTATTGAATAACAAGGTCCATGAGAAATTTATGTATACTACACTACCCATCAAGCGAAGGAGTGCACTTGGAACTTAATTGGAGTGTGACGAAACGAAATTATTTGAAGTAAGCTGTAATTAAGTAGAATTTCTATGAAGTAAAACAACATTAAATGTGTATATTTCTTTGACCATTATAATCACATTATTTCGATTTTAATATCTAAATAGCAGTGACGTGCAAAGGGTATAAACTTCGGTTATGCCGTGACCAACTATATATTCATATTAAAAATATATATACAAATATACCTATAAGGGTATACACATTTTTTGAATTTTTTTACTGTATATAATGAACTATTTTGAGAAGCTTCAATGCAAAAAAATAACTGGACTATAAAAGAAGTATTGTAAATAAGATTTTCTAAATGAATAAATATTTTATGTACAGGTAATACGGCAAAAATTTTCAATATATTTCGAAGACGATTTATATATAATTAAATCGGAAATAATACTTAGTTCAGATAAACGGTTCTTTTCATAAAAATAAATCAAACATTTTATGATATCATCGATGGCAATGTCGTCGTAAATAATCATTATGACATGACCATTGGATATGACAGATGGTATTTACATTCACCATAGAAATGAGAAATAGAATTCACGCAAAAAGCTTTAGGTGGAATTTGTAAAAAACATCATATCTGCGAGTGATGTGCGCGCAGTTTTCACCTAGGATCTTTCGAAGAAGAACGCTATTCCATGAAAAATTTACTTGTCTATTTCAAAAAAACTTACGGTTCAGGACGAGTTTTTTCTCGACTTGACTAAATCTATTGACAAATTTGTTAGGCGCCAATAAGTGAGATAAATTAAGAATCGACATGAAGTTAGATACAGAAACGTCAACTTTTCCTTAAGATAAGGATTATTTAATTAATATTTGTTTCCCAGAATCTTTACTTAATGCATAGCTTTTTTGTTTGTATGTGCTTCACGCCACCGCTAGGTAGTAATATTCTGTCGAAGAAATATTAAATTTCACATAATTCCCAAAATTTATATTTGCGTACAGTTCCGCTTCAGTGTACTGTCCTTACTAACATTTTTATGTACCTACCTGAATTATACTTTTGATATTTTTTTAAATATATAATATAATAATTATCAATATAAATAATTTAATTTATATTATAAAAGATAATTTCAATGGGGTCCCTTTGAATGATTTTTTTTCATATAAATGATAACGCTTGCAAGCTCCCGGAGGAAGAGTAATGGCTGTCGATGACCAGCTATAGAAATCAGGACTTTTTCGAAGAGGGAACAGCCGGAGGGTCATATATCTGGCGCAGGAAACTGCTTGTCCAAGTACCAAGTCGAAGACAAGTGTTCACCCCACGGAATATGATGTAATGTTTATCTATATACGTAAACCTATAGGTTTTAGGTATACGTATATAGATATATAGACGTATGTAGGTTGCCACGAATACCGATAACTTAAATAGTTTTAGGAGTGCCTCCGGCTTCTGGTTCTAAAGCCAATTCGTTATTTCTACATCATTTTTATGTACAAACATAAAATTTATGAACAAATATACAACGTACGAGTGTAAAATATCCCAATTTTAGTATTTATTCAAAAACATTTCTAAAAATTTATTTTCTTATCGTTGTGATCAAATCAATCATCTGAAGATATTTCTTTCAACATTTAATATATAATTTTCATTTTCTGTGTTTCCTTCCTTTTGAGGAGTGTCACATTTTAGTTTTTACTGAATTTTACAATATGATCAATTTATTTTCTAAATAAATTATAAAAAGAATAACATATTTCTTTCAAGGCCATGGCCAACAAAAAAGTTATTTTTTAAAAGAACTTCTTAAACTATCCTAATTCAAATAATCGGTGAATCGTCAGCCGTGAAATGACGTTTAATATGAATGCATGAAACAGTGGTGTGGCGTTTTGCTGTGAAATTATTATTTCCAAAAATGTGGATGATATTTGACTGGCAAGATCATCCTTTTTATCGTACTGTGATTTTTTCCTCAAAACCAGGGTGTACACTCATTGTCCTCACACCATTACTGAACTTTAATAAAAAAATCTGTAAGAAGACACGAGAATTTCACCAGATATGTGAAGTCGGGTAATGGAATTTTTTTTATTAAAACTAAATGAATGTCTGTATAGAAATGGTTGTCACCTGTCAAGCCTCACGTGTTATTTTCAAAAAATAAAATGACATATTGAATTTTGTTCTAATGATTTGGAAAATGATGGATAAATCATGGAAAACTATGGAAAAATACCCCCTTATTATCATGATTTGGACTTTATCAAAGTTTTTGTAAAGTCTTCACCGAAACTTTACAACATATTAGATTCCAATACAAAACAAATATTCGATATTCGTGACGTCACGTGGGCACAGAAATCTATTGTTGGGATCGATCGAATAATGTCTCATGCTGACAAAACTGCCCAAACAGTAACCTTGGGTGAATGCAGGGATTTTTGATACTTCAATTTCGGATTAGTTTTACTACAATACCTGCAATTTTGAAGTGTGCCTTGTCTGATAAAAAATGTTGGTGAAGCTGGTGAACCTGAACATATTGTTAGCAAACTGCAGCCTGTGAGCATGATCTTGAAGTTTTAATTCCTGTACCGTTTGAATTTTGTATGTATGTAAACGTAAATCTTGGTAAAAAATGCGATATAAAGTCGTTCTGGGCACATTAAGACGCTAGACTGCTTTCGAGTAGAGTCTAGGTTGTTCACGAACAGACGCTCTGACACGCTCTACGTTTCCGGGATCCTTTGATGTTCTAGTCGGCCGGATCGCGGTTTATTTATGGTTGAACCTGTCTCCTCGAAATTCTGCACCCATTTTCTAATTAATTAATCGAAGGTGCTTCATTTTTGCGCCGTATGTTGTAATGAGCGCAAAATTTTCGTTGCACTAGAGTCGAAGAATCGATGTTTCGATAGTACTCGCGCACGCAGAATGCACGTTGTCTTTCACTGAATGACGCCGTGGCACTAGTTTCTGATTTCCCACTGGCCGCTCTTGCTTTGATGACCCCTCCGCCCCACCTCACCGTCGCTGCTCGACGCAGCTACCAAAATGTAAACGGACTCTTGGTCCACCCTGTAAAATTTCTCCATATTTTTGCATAACAAATAATGAAATTTTTAAAGAACTAAGAAATTTTTAAATATTTTTTAATGATATACCTATTGTTTGATATTGGCGCAGTAAGCCAAAACAGCAGGCATATTTAAAATAACACTTTACTCGCATAATTTAATAATAACATTTATTACAATTTAATTTATTTTAAATTTCATTAAAGAAACCGCAGCTTCTACTAGGTTAATATTACTCGCTTGTAACCTTATTAGTCGCTACGGACCATTAAGGTCTGAGACCGACATCACGACTGCTTTTCAGGCATTCCGGTCCTCAGTTACTTCGTCCCAAGTGACAAAAGTACTATCTTGTTGCATCCTTCCTCATGTTGTCAACCCACATCATGCGTGGGGTGTCTAAACGGTCTCTCGCTCGCGAGAGCTTCCGCATACACCGCTTTTAATATTACTGAGTTACCCACCCGCAATGTTAAAATAAACGTAATTGTCTATTAAGAAATTTTGTAAGTTTGAAAATATTTTTTAATTAGCAATATTTACTTAATTATTGATATTTGTATGCGGTACAATTATTAAAGCTAGTAGAAAGCAATTGACCTATGATGGTCACAAAACCAATTTTTCATTGTTCAAAATATAATTTGTTACCAAAAAAAAAACGATGTGATCTACTAGTGTTGTTACATTGTTACCTGTAGTTAGATATAATTAAAAATTATGACAATTAGATTTTAATAGTAGTGGATTTTTAATTTTATTAAAGATTAAAAAAATGAGGCAGCCGGTAGGATTGGAACCTACGCTGTGGTCCCAGAGGGAATCTGATTTCTAGACGCCTTAATCGACACCTTATCAGACGCCTTAACCGCTGGCCCCAGCTGCCGATGAAAAACTGACGTCGTTTTTTTTAAATTTATTTATTCTTCATTGCGTTCAGTTTAATGTATTTAGTCCTCATTTTTTTACTTATGTTTTTTATTCAAAGCAACTCATCTCGGCACAATTTCATCCTAGGGAGATGATTGGCTCACTTCCCTGTTTATATGTGCTTAATTAAGTGATAAATAATATATAGTATGTAGAATACCGAAATTTCTGAATTTATTATTGCTATCTAAAATCTTCTTGCAAATAAACTATCAGTAATTCAGCATAAATTAACGTGTTTTTCCTCATTCAACCACACCTGTAACACGATCGAAGGTAAATGAGTGTCTAGGAAACCCAAACGTACAATCTGAGTACTGTTCGTCGGATGACTGGCCGTGGCACGGGGAGATGTATGCTTCACCTTAGATTCCCTTGTTCGGTCTCGCGAGCGATTGCACGTCTGCGTCAGTAGGTACCGGGGGAAACCCCGATGAGTCCCTTCGGGACGGGCGAACGGTGCGCGCAATTGAAATCCAAATATCAAATCGAAAAGTAAGATAAGCAGGTAAAATCCAACATAGACCTTACCCCTTACACCTATTACACTTCAATATTATGCGCATCGCTCTGTTTTGTACTATTTGAAGTTTCTTTAGCATTTCTTCGTTGCTAATAAATAATATACTGGAAAAATAATAATCTATGTGCGGGAGAGTCATAGCATTGTATATTAATAAACTTGTATTTTTAGTTATATTTCTTCTTATTCTTCCATATAAAGACACTTTTTTGCGATTTTCTTCACAACATATTCAGTATTTTTTGTAAATGTTAGTTTATTACACCGAGGTATGGTGTCTACGTTTTTTAATATCTTATTTTCTAGTTTCACATTATATTTGGTTGTTCTTTTTTGCTTCCAATTATCATACATTTTGTTTTTGAAACATTTAATTTAAGTTCGTTGAATAAGAATCATTTTGATATTTCCTCCAGTTCTTTATTTATGTTGTAGATCACTGTTTCCAGGTCACTATCCTCTATGTATATTAAAAAGCTTCGTCTGCAAATAATCTTATTTTTTTTATTTAGTACTAATGTAATGTCATTTGTGTATATGATAAATAATAATGGTCTCATGACGGACCCCTGTGGTACACCAAGCTTATTTTCTTTTGGATCTGATATGTGATCATTTACTTTAGTTATTTGATATCTGTCACTCAAGTAGTTTCTGAACCATAATAATGCTTTATCCTGTATACCATATTTTCCTAATTTTTTCACAATCATATTTCGGTCTACTGTTTCAAATGCTCTTTTAAAATCTAAAAGTACAGCAAAGACATGTTTATTTTCATCTATATGTTCTTTCCAGTCATCAATTACAACATTTAGTGCCATTTCACAAGATTTTTTACTTCTGAATCCTGATTGCTGATCACATAATATGTTATTTTTCTCAATAAAGTTTTTTAACTGTTCTTTCACTATCACTTCTAATATTTGTTCATATATAGGTAGTGTATTAATTAGTATGAATTCATCACATTTTTTAATTTTTTTGAATTTTTGGAATCGAAATTATTGTTGTTGTTTTCCAAGATTTTGGGAAGAGACCAGTTTTTAGGCTTTTGTTTATGATATTCAATATTACATTTCCAGTTATTGGCAATGAATCTTTCATAATATTTATGGTTATTCCATCTGGACTTGCTTTTGATTTCATGCAGTTTAATGTTTGTAACAGCTTGTTTTCATTTATTTCTTTGACTTTGAATATATTCATAATGTTTATGTGTTCCAAATTGAGATTTTGATTTACTTTAGTATTGATTGATTAATGTCGATAATACTTTTTATAAAATATTAGTTAAAGCTGTTAGCATTATTCACATCATCTTTATATCATTTTAAAATTATATTTTCTCATCAATTTCTTGTGTTTTATCCATTTTCAATATATTTTTGATACATCGCCACATTTTTTGGGATCGTTTCTGTTCTTTTAAAATTCTTCTTTATAAAATTTACTTTAACATTACATTTATAGAGACATAGGACTCATTTCGTTTTATTTTGTATATTTTCCAATCTAAACTCCTTCCTGTAAATTTAGCTATTTTATAAGCCATGTCCCTGTCTTTATGTTTATTTTTTAGTTCTTCAGAAGAGCATTTATTTACTTGTTTATAGTTTATTGTTTTTTCTGGTACTATATAATCTATAGCATCTTTAAAATCATCAAAAAGAGACATATACTTGAATTTGGTGATCTATAAACATATATTATAGAGAAGTAAGAAAACTATTTTATCTTTAAATAAAATATCACTTTATTAATATAATTAATATTTAAAGCATTCATTAAAATCCAAAGGTCCAAAGGTGATCCAAAGGTCGCGGGTTCGAATCTCACTCCAGACTAGCAAGTTAGTCCTATTTTCATAGCACAAGCATTTAGCTTAGTTTGAAAATAGTAAGAATATTGATGTGACACGTATTCCATGTTCGCATCTCTATTTTTTAAAAAAAAAAAAAAAAATGTGGTTAGACATTATAACAAAATGTTAGTTAACTTAGTAAAAACCACTACCAGATTTAGGGTCTACCGGTTTCGAGACGTATCCGTCTATTCGTCAGGACCAACACTACACTACTATATTCACAACATTATATACCCCAACCATAGTATTGTTAAACTTTCACCAATATTGATCACATGCGTGTTAATCTTGTCAGAGACAGGTGAATAATAAAGCACCTTTAATTAATAACCAAATCAGTTTTCCATACAGCCCTTTGTTTAATTTAACTTTCACAAAAGATTTGGTAACACCCACTTTAGACCCCGCCCCCCCTCACTCTCTCCCGGTAGATTCCTGAATGTTCAGTAGGCTTCAATTCATTCACAATAGATTCAATCAGTGCATGTTTGTTAACACGCATGTGATCAATATTGGTGAAAGTTTAACAAAATATGGTTGGGGTGTGTAGTATTATTGAATATAGTAGTTTAGTGTTGGTCCTGATGAAGAGATGGATACGTCTCGAAACCAGTAGACCCTAAATCTAATAGTGATTTTTACAAAGTTAACAAACATTCTGTTAAAATATCGCTTTTTTTGACACCACATTATTGAGTTATAACCAACTAGTTTCAATGAATGGCGAAAATAAACAATTAGATTTATCGCGTATCCCAATTCTAGACATTTCCCCTTCCAATTAACTACACCCACCCATACCCCCTCTCTCTTACCTAACTCCCTCCAAAGTTGATGTTCTGTCTCTTTTTTCCCATAATGCTTTCGTGATTGTTTGTGATTCCGTTTTTAATTAGTGATATTCAACCCTGATGAAGGCTCAGCCGTGAGCTGAAACTCAATAAAGTGGTGTCAATCCAAGTGATATTTATCTCATTTTATTTATCGATATTATGTTTCAAAACAAAATATCTTTTAACAAAATATTACTTGAATTGACTTTGTGCGAAAAAAAATTACTTTATTTTGAATATGTTTTTTAATATTTTCATCAAAAAGTAATAATAAATTAAAATAAAATAATACTAAAAAACAATGAAAAAATAGGAACTTTAGTATAAAAATGTGCAATGATTTTGGTTATTTACTTATTTATTTAATTAATTTTCAGCTATTTTACTTGTTCTTCTTTCGGACTTCATATTTTTCTCCAATTACCTTCTTTATTTTGTGTTTATATCTTTTATTTACTTAGATGCAATGTATAGTTAATACAATGCTGGATATTGCAGGACTGAAAGAGATTTCTCAGGTTATTGTTTAAAAATTAATTATTATATCCATCATGACAGGATCCATTGGAGGATTTATCGTTTAAAAGTTAATCATTATATCCATCATGACAGGATTTATTGGAGGAACCACTAATTCAATACTATTTCAAACATTCAGATAATTCTTGGTACTTGAGAATCCTCATTAAAATCGGACTATTAGACAAATTTTTAATTTAGTCCGATTTTGAAGTTGTTCCCTCTCTCTTCACTCAACCCCTCCCCTTTCCTCCCCCCCCCCCCTCCTAGTTGAAATTCTGTCCCTCCCTGATTTTCTTTCCCTATAAAAATGTCTGTACTTATTGTCTCTCATATATTGTCCTGATAAAGGTTGAGACCAACCGAAACTAGTTGACGAATATATAACAATAATAAGTGGTATAAAATTAAATATTTTCTCTTATTTTTAAATTTTAATAAAATGTCAAGCCAAAAAGTGTTTTCATGCATTGAAAATTTAATTTACCTATATTGAACGCCGGTATATGTAAAATCTCTAATAATGATTTGAAAAGTGTTGATTCTCCTCTAAAGAAAGAAAAAAATAGATTTTGCTTGCAGATTAAGCTTGGAGAAGCAACAAAAATTTATATAAAAACAGAATGGGTCTAGACTGGTTGACTCATACAGAAGCAGTGCAAGACAGGGAAATATGTAGGCACCTTGTCGAGTCTTTGGGTCCCCGACCGTAATAGGACAAGGGGATGAAGATGATGATGATGATGTTGATGATTTTCTGTGCTTTAGTGGGCTTAAATATATTCGGTTATGTACATTGTTATTTTTTATGTAAACGATAAAGATGAAAATCTCAATTGGATGTTTTTTATAACAGAAATTAACTGCTGTCCATTTCTTGTAGTAATTGAAACAATTTGTTTTTAAATCTCTTTTTATGGGTTTAATTTCATCTTAATCTGATTCACTCAGAGATTTCAACAAATATTAAAGGTACTTTGCGTAATCTTAATTATATAAAAATATATTAGGGTTATAGTGTTGGGCTGAGAAGAGGAATAAATGGCCGATTACTTTCGTTAGCTTGAAGCATTCATATTAATTTTATTGTGAAAACGCGCCAAAATCAATTGTGTTTGTTTACCACACCGGGGTAGTCGCATTTTTTTGTGAAAAGGTTTCGAAGTCAAGGGTAATTCTGCGAGCGATTTTAACGGCTTTAGATTTTGTCCTAAGAATACTCACATGGTTTTGGCCGCACATGTGCTAGAAGATCATTAATTTCTTAAGAGACATGGGACATGGTCTTAACCAATTTTTCTGACTAATTCGGCGCTAACTGCCGAGGTTGGCTGTTTAAAGATATCGAGTATTATCTCTAAAGGAAGCAATATATTACGAAGAATTAATAGTTAAAATGGTCCCTCAACAATATTCCGGGTACTGGACAATAAATTCATTTTTGTATTAGGATAATAGTACATTAATTACGACGACCGAAAACCTGTCTAGTTAGATTTCTTTAGCCACCCTTGTCAAGTCACATTTGATAGAATCATAATATTTTGAATGACCCACAGGACCACCCATTATTGCAAGTAGCTAGGACCTACTCTAGAATAATGGAGATAATATCTAGTAGATATAAATATTATATAAAGGTTATCTATAATTAACTGTTCCTTAATATTTATTTATGGTTTTTGTGTTTAATTTTACTCCATATTTATTTTTAGCGAAATTTAAAATAAATTAAATTTTAATAAATATTATAATTATAATCCGTAGAACTTAATAATAAAATTTAATTAATTTTAAATTTCTCTAAAAATGTTCCTTAATAGGTAATTAAGACTAATGTATAAGATATGATTATTATTTTGTGCCTTTGAACATTATATTTTGACGGAAAAAGTGTATATACTTACTATGTGTTCTTTATTGTACCTTAATGTAATGTAGATTTAGGTTAATGTATAGATTTAGATAAATGTATAGTTAATTACATATAGTGTATGTAAATAAATGTTAGGTCTATTAATAATAGTTTTATATTGTATGATAATAAAATAATTGTTCATGTAATTAATTGTATGTATACCGAGGCGTGACCGAAAATTAGGCCTAACAAATACAAAATAAGTGTTGAACAGAAGGGAGGTGGCCAGAGCGTTGAAGGGAGGTGCACGGACGTTGAAACGTATAAAAACCTTGCATGGGCACTCCCATAGTGAGTTTTGGAAGTTAGAAGGGGAGTTGTTAGTTGGAAGAGGGAGTTGGTAGCGTGAGTTGGTAAAATCAGTTGAACGTACACAGTTAGAATGCAGTAGTGAGTGTTGAAGACGGGAGAAAAGGAACCGGCGGGCCGGAGTGCCCGCTGGCTGGTAGACAGTCAGTAGTGATGTGAAGTACGGCGTCA
Source organism: Agrypnia vestita (assembly GCA_016648135.1). NCBI lineage: Eukaryota > Metazoa > Arthropoda > Insecta > Trichoptera > Phryganeidae > Agrypnia > Agrypnia vestita. Next base: position 14 of record JADDOH010010975.1, on the reverse strand, counting down.
GCCGACCATCAATT
>JADDOH010010974.1:0-65979 GCA_016648135.1 Agrypnia vestita | reverse complement strand
AATAAATAAATAAATGCAATTAAGAGAAATACACAAATATCAAATAATAAAACTGAAAAATTAAATGCTGGAACCTGGATTGGAACCACGGACCTCTATCTTACGCGGACAGCGTGTTACCAATTTCACCATCCCAGCTACTTAATAATATTTGATTGTTGTATGGTTCTCTTTGAATTATTAATTCACTTATTTATATTATTCCATTTTTTTATGGTAAAATGATTTCATAGGTATACAAAATACCTGGACTTATATCTTAGAGACAAACACATGTAATACTGCAATTCCTGGGAAAAACCCAACTTTGAAAATTAACCCACAAAATTCAACAATAATAGAAAAATAATTAGTAAAGTCATTACCCGTTCGCAAAGTCGGCCATTAAACTAATAAAAAAATCAATAATTTTTAGCACCAATTAGGATTTTTTATTCACTTTTGTTCTGGCTCTTTCCCCGAACAGTCGGGTTTACTCGCCCAGTTTTGGGCAGGACTCAAAATAAGAGGCCCTTGAGAATGAGAAGTGTTATCTGTTCGAAACGTCGGGAGTTTAAAAGTTCTTTTCAGGACTGTTTGACGCGGGTTCTCCCAGAAAGTAGTTCATCATCTTTTACCAGCGAAAACCTTAAATATGTCCTAAGTCGGCGACTAGGAACATTCAAAGATATGTTTTTGACACAAAATTCTGAATCAATATTAAAGTTAACTCAGCTATTAAATTAACTCAGCGATTAGTCTTCTAACTTCCAATTTGTCTGCATGAAAATATTCTAAAAGCTCTTGATAAGTTATTAAAATGCGTCCCAGATTATACTTAAATGTTAGCGTGCGAAGAAATTTTTGCAGTAGGTACAGATTCTATCATATTTTTGTAAGTTATATAATGAGGTGACCAAATGACACAATCAAATTCCAAATTGCCGCGAACCAATGAATTATATTAACATATTAATGATGATGGTTTTTTGAATAGTTTTGTGATTCTGTATATGACGCCCAATATTTTTAAAGATTTTTCTTTGATATTATAAAGTAATAAGTGAATGCTAAGCGTGAATCAAGAGTAATTCCCAGATCTCGTATAGTATGAACAGAATTAAGCCCAGTACCATAAATAGAGTATCCTACATTATTTATGATTCTGTTTTTTATTTGAAACTAAATTTATAATTTATTTTCTAATAAAAACTATTTGTATATAACAACTAGCTGTTCGTACCCGGCATTGCACGGGATAGGACAAGGATTACGTTAAAAATAAGTTTGTCAGGGGAAAAAAAGGTTGCTTTGTATTGCAAAGCCTCTAAAAAAGACAAGGTTTTCATTTAATCTAGGCTGGGATAGAGAGGGCTTCCAGGGGGGGGGGGGGAAATGTGACCTATGTTTACCACCAGGTGCTAATGAATATATATATGCGAAATTCTGTAGAACAGTATACATTTTCAATGAAGATATATCACGGGTAGGGTAGGGATAAAGGGCAGGGTTAAAATGTCACCCTTGTTACCTGCCGGGTGTTAAGAATAAGTATATTATAAGTATATAACCTGTCGAACGGTACAGATTTGTAAGGAAAATATATCAGGAGAGGAGGCGGGGTAAGCAGGAAGAGCGGAAAAGTATATAGACTTAAAATAGCTGTATTTATTATTTATATGTAATACATAACTATACACCTACCTACTAGATAATTGATTAAGATAAATTATAGAAGTCTCACAGAGACGAAACTGCTTCTATGAGAAACATGTATGAAAGTCTTTTTATAGGATGGCCCAGGGCTAAGAACCTGTATGATTTGGCTTAAGTGATCACTCTCCGTAATGCAAGGTTCACCAATTCCGTCGTAAGAACATCCACATAATATCAAATTTTTGAAAGTTTTCGTTAATATGAAAGGACTATTCTAGAGATATCTGTAGTTTTCTTTTATGAACTATTGTTTAATTTGACAGTTGGCAGTGATACCTTATTATTTGAAAGTGGATGATTTTAGATGTTTTTACGACGAAATTGGTGTAAGTTGCATTGTGTAGATTGATCACCTAAGCCAGTTCATACAGGTCGTAGTCTTTGGGCCATCCTATTAAAATATTTTCTTACATGTTTCTCATATTAATAGTATCTGTGAGACTTCTTTAATTTATCTTATTCAATTAATCATTCCTCTGGGGACAAAATCCGTAACTGTGCTCTCAAAACAAAACTTCATATAAAAATATCGTTAACTTGATCCATATAAATAACATACTCGTACCATTTGTTGTATCATGTCATTCTATTTCACTAGGAAAAGTCTAACGGCATGGGAAATTTATTTCTCAACAAGGTTTAGTAAAGCATTTTATAATTATTTCTGTACTAATTAAGGCGATAATAAAATTTTGTACGACTTAAGAGTTTGATGTTTATTTTTAGTTTTGAAAGTATAGTCACACAAATATTTTGATGAAAGAAGTAATCTCTTGATTTTTTATACTCGTACAATAAAGTTTCGCGATGAAAGCTCGGAGTACTCTTGATGTTTTAGGAAAATTGCAAAACAAGTTTGCAGCGAATGCAAAAGCTCGGGCAGATTCATTAATAAGTAAACTGGCTCCAGCTGTAACAGCCTCACGAACAAACACGAAGAATCTTCTTTCTTACAACTTTGGATGTGTGCAAACATCTTTAAATTGTGAATACGTGATGCGGGCCGCCCGAGTGCTGAATTCTTTCCAACTTTGTATTTTCATACGAAATGCTATAGTTAGTTACTCAAATAAAAAAGTTTATAACAAAAAAGTGTATATATTTCAACATTTGCGCAGCCAAAGTTTGGTACAGTTCTTAGTTTTTCATTTGAAAATATACGAAATGTTCTTGAGGTGCCTGCTATGTACCCGTTTTTCTCGCAAAATTTTTATGAGGAAGGAAAAATCAAAAGATCAACAAAATATTCGTTTTTAAAGTATAATGGAAAAGAATAATAATTTTTTACTATTATATATATATATTTGTTTTATATATTTTATATTGCACTCGCTGTAACCCTTAAAAAATAACGGTATTTTTACATGTCGGTTCCTAAAAAATAAGTGTTTATATATGTACTTTAAAAAAATATTTAAGAAAAGAAAATGAGAAAAGAAATGGAAAAATAGTTTTATAAATACGGATACGAATAGATAACGAAATTATTATAATTGGAATAATGTACGTCGTACATTTGAAGTATATGACTGTCATAATTATTCTATCTGGATGAAGGTATAACCAAATGTCTTCCATTTTACTTGATTTCGTCAATCCAGACGGTTTAAGCACGACCTTTCGGCATCTTGACTACGACTTATTAGATCACCAATCGTCCTCTCTCTGAGTGATGTGATCTGCCCATTGTCGTTTAATTTTCTTGGCGTACGCCTACTATTGAGCCGATTACTTTCTTTCGCTCTCTTATCCATATTTTTCTGTGTCTTGATGTAATACTTTATCTTGGATGGAGAAAATCACGTTTGGACATGTCAATACCGCATCCATTCCTGTATAAATCCCGCATACAACTTTGCTCTGCGAACGACATACCTACATAATATGACACTAGTTCCTGCATTTTGTTGTATGCGTCTCATGCGTCTGAGAGGGGAGCAATTTCGTTCATCATTCAAATCGTCATCACATTTCTTCTCCCATTCTAGATGCCCAAATAAATTTTCAATAGTACATTAATTAATGTAGAAAAATAATGGTAGAGAATAAGTTTCTGATACGGATTCTATGAAATGGTGTGTGAAGATTAAAGGAAGATGTTCCTCACTGCATAAATTGTCACGTGTCATGGCTACGAGAGGGCAGATGAAAATACTGGAAGTGAATTATTGATTTATAAATGAATGATTAATTAATTATTCAATGTACAAAGTCATTTAAAACGAATTTAACATAACGTTATTCTTTGATCCACACTGTTTCGCAATATATCACTCGTAATATGAACTCATTATTATCTCTGGGTAGCACGTTTTATCGGTCGTATAATATTCAATTCTCGCACTATGGTTTGTTGCGCAATTAGATACGTCGCCCGACTATTTTGCTTTATTTATCGCTTCGATCATTTCACAACTCGCCACCTTGGCCTTACGGCTCGCGGCCGACTAAGCTATGAGTTGTGGCGCAAAAGAGTTGTCAAGAAGCCGCGGCGCAAAATAGTTGTCGGGTCTACGCCGCGGCGTAAATCCGTGTTTATACCCAAAAACTGGATTATCGAACCTCCTAGATTATTCCAGTATTAAGGAGAAGATTCTCGTCGCTTCTAGGCTTTTCCAGGTGTTCCTCGCATGTTGTAGCTAATTTCTACAATATTGAATATTATTTGATATGTATACATAGTAGTATTTGTAATTTATTGATAATATATAAAAATAATTTAATTTTTGTTTATAGATTTAATTTTGTATATATATATAAACGTTATATTAAAGGTTTTCTCTGGTGAAAGATGACGAATTACTTTCTGGGGGAACCCGCAAAGCAACAGAAATATTCATTCATAAAAATAACATGAACAGTAGAGATGATTCCATAAGAATACAAAATACCTGGACTATCTTAGAGACAAACACATATAATACTGCAATTTCCGGAAAAAACACAACTTTGAAAATTAACCCGCAAAATTCACCAATAATAGAAAAACAAATTAGTAAAGTCATTACCCGTTTCCAAAGTCGGCAATGAAACAAATAAATAAATCAATAATTTTTAGCATCAATGAGGATTTTTATTTCACTTTTGTTCTGGCTCTTGCCCCGAACAGTCGGGTTTATTCGTCCAGTTTTGGACAGGACTCAAAATAATAGGCCCTTGAAAATAAGCAGTGTTACTGTTACTGTTCGAAACGTCGGGAGTTTAAAGGTTCTTTTCAGGACTATTTGAAGCGGGTTCCCCCAGAAAATAATTCGTAATATATATATATATATATATATATATAACTAACTAACTAACTAACCATCACGCCGTTTCCCTGCAGGGGTAGGCAGAGAGGATTGAACGCCACACTCTTCTATCCTGGCACACCACTTTTGCTTCGGCCACATTCATACATCTTCTCATACACGTTCTACGATTGTTGCGGCTTTTAACAGGGCCATCCTCAAATACTTGTAGTACCTGATCGTGCCAGGTCTTTCGCGGACGCCCTCTATTCCTGTTGCCTTCAACATTCGCCTCATATATTTTCTTAACCATCCTTTCCTCGTTCATACGTTCCACATGACCAAACCATCTCAGCACTCCTTTCTTTATTCTATCTACCACACTACAGCCAGCATTGCATTCACTTCTAATTTGTTCATTCCTCACTCTATCGACCAAAGATTTTCCACACAAGCGTCTTAGTGACCGCATTTCAACCGCATTCAGTCTACTTTCATTCCTCTTTTGCCAATTCCAGGCTTCACTTCCATACATAAGGGTTGGCACTAGAACGCCATTATGTACCGCTAGTCTTGCTTCTTTTGACAGATTCTTATTGGCCATAATTGCATTTAGTGCACCATTAACTTTGTTTCCCGCAGTTACTCTCCTTTCGACATCATTCTCAGCCTTGCCGTCTCTACTAAACATACTTCCCAAATACACAAACTCGTTCACTTGTTCTAAGCATTCGTTGTTTATAATTACATCACACTTAGTCACTCTTTCGTCTCTCTCGAATACCATCACTTTCGATTTGCTGACATTCATCAGAAGTTCACTCTGCATGCATACATCGGACATCCTGGATACCAAGCACTGCAGATCAGCTTCAATGTTAGCCACTAATACTGCATCGTCTGCGTATAGTAGGCAGGATATGGTCCATTTTCGCTCCAACTTCTAGTTCCTTCAGTTCTTTCATACAATTATCCATATACAGGTTGAAAAGCCATGGTGACATTACGCATCCCTATTTGACACCTTTTGTAATATCAAACCATGATATGAATGTCCCATTAATTCTCACGCAAGCACTACTTCCTTCGTACAGGGATGCAATTGCCTGTATGAGTTTACTCTTCACCCCATATTCAAACCTTCCATAACTTTCGTCTTATCACTCTGTCATGCGCTTTTTGGAGATCCACAAAGGCACAAAAAAGTTTTTGGTTCTTTGCCAAAAACTTGGTAATAAGCTTCCGATACGAACGGACGTGTTCGCACTGCCCCTCGTGACGGAAATTTATTTACAAGCAACCTGAAGATGCCTGTTGTGATTCAGGCGAAACATCGGTTGACGAATGGTCCTTCTGAGGACCAGATTTTGACGCGGGTTACCCCCAAAGAAATCAACACTAACATATATATCTATATATATACACATATATATAAATATCATATATATGCGATATATATATATATATAGACATTTTAGTAAAACGCCAAAATTGAGATTTATTTTGGCATGGTTGATTTTTTTTATAAAAAAATAATTGAAATAATATTTATCACGGCTGAAGGGGTAGCGACCGAAAATTAATTACATAGACGAAACCATCCGTAACAATTGTCAGTTTCCAACAAACTATTATTAAAAGCGTAATAAACATTTTAAATGCGTCAGAGCTACCAGACTGATAATCTGAAAATTGTGTCAACTACAAAATTATTATTTTTTTTTAAATAAATTTCATTGTTTGCTGGATGTTTGGAAAAATGGCTTATTTAAATAGATTTTGCGCAAATCTTCAACTATTTAAAAATATACGTTTCAAGTTATTATTAAGATCATGCAAGTTTTATCAATGCCGGGTTATCACTGGATTACTTACCCCTATGCAAACACTTAAATTTCTAAAAATGGATGTAATAATGAATAATGGAATGCAAATAAAAGAATTTGTTTTTAACGTACCGAAAACTTGATGTAAATGGCGGTTCAATTTTTAAATTTTAGAAGTTATTTAAAATCTTAAATAAATACACTACCTTAAATAAATAAAAGAATTACTATAATTATACGCGATATAAAAAAATTGAGATTCTTATGATATTAAGAGTTTGTAATAAATAATTAAATTTTTTTGTTATTCGAATTAAATTATCTTATAAATATTTGAAATAATTGTTCAAGGTAAACATAGTACTGACAATATATGGCCCGCAAGATGTCTTTCAATTAATGAATTAATTACCACGGTAGTCCATCTGTCTGAATAGTGTGTGTTGTCTATGACAACATATCTATAATATATATTAGTGGGGTGACCATCATGCACGTGCGATTTAAGCGATGGTTTGTTTTTGTCAGACCATCGGTTGCCAAAATAATATCTATTATTATATTATGTATGTATCGGCGAATAAAAATATTTTAGTAATTTGGTAAATAACATAATATACAATTTTCATAAATATGATAATGTATGAATGTTCGTTCTATGGTGAAATTGCTGAAAATTGCATTGTGTAAAGTGATCACTTAAGCTAGTTCATATTGGTCAAAAACCCTTAAGCCACCCTATTTAAATAGCTTCGTTTTCACACGTTTTTCATTTAAATAGAGTTGTTTCTGTTAGGGTTCCGTGATTTATTTAAATTTATAATTGTATTTTATTTGGGAACTCATTTAGCGTATAAGGTGCGAGTAGAATAAAAAAAACTATCCATAAAAACGAAGTTTTTATTATACTTTCTTTCTCATTTGTATTGTTTCCAATTTGATATCTATCAACATATTTCTCTTGCTTTAAGTTCATGTGGAAAATCTATTCCATGTATATTATTATCCTTAAAACTTATTTAATATTGAAAACGTTATAATTGATATAGAGGGCACGGCGTCAGCCTAACCGTCTGATCGGACCCATAAATAATTTTTTTTAAATGAAAATTTGTTAAATTATTTTTATCGTCGCCACGTCACGAGTCTGTCTGTAAAGTTTCAGCTCGATTGAATCACGGGAAAAGGGTTAAAAATCGATCCAAAGTTTTTTTGACAGACAAGCAGACAAGCCTACGCTACGAGTTAAAAAAAGTAAGTAAAAAAAAAACAGGGATAGAAAGATGGAATGGAGATGGGATTAAAATCTGTGTAATAATAATTCAAAAATTGTAACGTTTGATTTGATTGCAATAATTATGGTGTTGAGAAAGTAAAGTTCCTTGATGTTCGAGTTGACATGTAAGAAGCTCTGTTGCAAAATGTGTTATGTTTGCAGTTTGTATTGAGATGTGGAAAACTTTACGTGAGATCTGTTCCCACTAATGTGGATGGCACTCGAATTAAAATTCATCTTAATAGGTCTGTGCAGCTTAGTTTTGAGTTGGATATTTTATTTGGAAAATTTAATTTTTTTAAAATCAATTACAGAAGCGAAAAATATCACACTCAGGCTACTTGAGTAAATCACATAGATTTATTGTGATCTCACGATCGGGAATCGAACCCAAAGCCGATGGTGTGAGAAGCCAGTATCATGCCCACTGGGCTACGAGGGATGCCTATTTACAATGCATTTTACTTAGACCAACTTCATGTTCAATTACTTTACTTCACAAGGCAAATAATTTTAATCAGGCTGATTTTTGTTGTTGTTCAAATTTAAATTATAATTTTATTTTTGACAAAATGTAACAAATCTCCATGGTCTTTCACAAATACACCCTTTTTATACTTAAACAGAAAAGTTTAAAATAAGTTAACCACATTAATTTATATTTAAATATAATTCAATAATTATTTACGTTTGGTAAAATGCTTACATTTTACAAATGTTCAATAATAAATGAAAAAAATGATTGTTCTAAGTTCTGGTAATCGTAGGTTGTTGGTTAACGATGCTTGCCTGGTGATCAGTGGTCGGAAGTTTATTTCGGGAGTTCATCAAGTTAGTCTTTTTCAAAGAACAAGCGTTTAGCTCATGGTCATCTTCATACCCTTGTCCTAGTAGGGTCGGAGGCTCAAAGACTCTACAAGGTGCTGCGTTTAGCTTAGTTTGAGAATAGTATGAATATTTATATGCACATCTATTTTTAATTACCTTATACTTTTTATTAAAATATATATATTTTATTAAAACATTTAAAAAAAAGTGTTTCCGCAACCGGAAACTTTTTGAATCTGTCATTGAAAGATTAGTTTTTGTAGAAATTTTAATAGGTGGCTCTTTAACGTGAAATATATTGATAGCTTTCACAGACGTGGAGATGGAGATATTGGATAAAATAAATTTATTTATATGATTAGGGCCCGGTTGTTTCAAGTAAGATTTAACCCTAGATCACTAACCTTATTTTACAACGCTTATTACTAACCTTCGTCGTTTCGGCTACACCGTATAAAAGGCAGGCTTCTAAGGGTTTATGGAATAAAATATTTATATGTGTTTTACTTATTTATTACAATAATCAATTGTTAACATGTTTATAAGTTTTTTATTTTCTGAAATCACATTTGAATTACTTTTACAGTCTTTTAATTGAGACAAGAGTTTTTACTCATTTGAACATTTTTGTTTTTTAATAAGATTTATTAACAAAAATAACAAAGACCTTAAAAAAATATTAAAATATTAAAATTAAGTAATGAAATCAATAAAAGAAATAAAAATTTTAGAAAAAAACTATTAATTAATACATTTGTAACAAATGTCAAGTTTGTGTTCGCCACACAAGGATTTTTTGCACTTGGTGCAACAACTGTTTGTCATTCTTTGCCTTGTGGAGGGGCAAATTGCACAAATTTTTCTTTTTTTGGCGATAGAAAGACTAATTTCATCTTCTCTTTGATCAGTTTCATGTGTAGAAGTAGAACTACTGTTTCCTGGCATATTCAAAATTGCTGTTATTTAGTCCCGCAGCCCCGTTTGAGTGTCAGAATTTGTAATCTTTTTTGCATGTGAGGCTCGACTAATTTTTGATGCAGAGTTTTCAAGTACTCACGCCTCGATAAAGGTTTTTTATTAGCCTCCAAAGTGTTGGTTACATATAACATAACTATTTATAAATGCAATGTTTAGCATTCCGTAAAAATTACATAAAGGCCAACGTCGAGTTTTTCGGCTGCAAGAAGCGAGAACTGAAGAACTAGGTAACGGGTCTTCAATTTATGAAGATGTACTTGCCTGGATGTCTTCAGTTGAAGGTGGTTGTTCTGTCACAGAAAAAATCTCTTCCTCACCGTCTGTTTCATAAGCCGGATCAGCCTCAAAGTTGTCTTTTTTCTCACTCTCAGAGCAGTTTTCTTCGTCACTATAATCATCTTATAACAGCTGACGAATCGTATCTAAAATAAAAATGTATTCAAAGAAAAATAATGTAGGTTCTTATTTCAATGTAGGCTAATTATGTACAAAGTTTACAAAACACCGAAATAATTATAACACCAAAAACGAATGAAAAATAAGTCTCCAAGAATAACGTTAATACTAACCTTCGTCGATTCGACGACTCATGGTGGCTGGAACGGCGCACACAGGGCCCCTACACAAAAAACATACTAGTGCGCCGCGCGAGCTGCGAGTTGACTGAGATTAGCCGGAATCTGGAATGCGTACGACGACGCACTCAAAATTTATATGACTTTTTTTGAGTCCGCGTCGTCGTTTTGACGAAGGTTAGCTTTCTAGGGTTAAATAAAAGTTCATTTAAAGCATTGATTTTTACGGAAACGGATCGTTTGATTAGCAGAAAACGCAAAAATCTGTGCGTTTTTGAACAAACTTTTACTTTGATCTAACTCAAAACCACCGGCCCCAATAAGAACATACTTTATTTGCCACCAACTATTCAATTTATCATGATAAAACTTATTAACAAAATAAAAATTAAATATAAAGGAGATAAATAAAATAAGTAAGCACTAATATATACATTAAAGATAGCTACTTGTAATTTTTAATTTACTAATGACACTTTTCTTATTTTGAAAATTTCTACCAAAGATCGTAGATAAACCAGAAGCCATTGGCGTTCCGGGTGGGAATACAAATCATTCTTATTTCTATGACATAACTTAAATATTGATGAAACTCTTTACTCTTATAATTTACGCTCTCTTTGGTGGCCGAAAGGTATAGTTTATTTTTTGTGTTATACCATAAAATCAATGACACTTAAGTATGAACCATGGGGGCGTTCTGATCAAGGTACTGCCTGGGATGAAGTTCCTCCGCCGCGCAACCCTTGCTTTTGATGCGGGCGCTTGCATAATTCATAGAGTCATGGTTCAGCTATCGCCTATCCACTCCGTCTTCACCACTGCAGATCCTCACCAGACCTGAGATAATATTATTTAAATGGTAATGCAGCTTCTAAAATGTTCAATTAGATTTCAAAGCGTAAACTTTCCGGAGCGCTTGGCGTCGGTGCCGCCGAACCGAGTTCCACGGGCACGGGGCGGTGGGCTGCTTCTAGCCCCGTCGAGAGCGCAGGGGCCTGGAAACCCGCAGAATACTAACCACTCCGAATTTATAATAAAAAAATGTAGATTTTCATTAAGTTATATGTTTATTTATTATAAATCCACGCCCCAGAGCGCTTTTAGAGTGTAAGAAAATTAATAAGATTTTTATATACCTAACATAAAACAAATTTTACAGTAAATAATTAAAAAATAATAATATAAATAAATTATATTTAAGATTTTTCTTCTTCAAACACAGCAAAATTATTTTGTGGTGACATTATAATTATAATTATAGAAATAAACTTTGTTTACAACTTTTAAATATTTTTATTATCTATACTTCGATTTTTAATTTTAATTTTATTAGTATACATTTGTTATCCTATGGAAGGGACCATGGGCTCTGAAACATGTCGAATTTTTTTAAACAAAAAAATGGTGTAAACAAAGTTTATTATTTTAGATAAATGAATAATATGAAATTTAACAATAGAAATGAACAATATATATATATATATATATATATAAATAAAAGATGATTAGTACACACGCAAAGAGTAATTTTATATATTTGTTCTAAGAATACAATTACTGGATTCTGTCCACATACGGATAAATAATCGTTGATAATTAAAAATGTATTGTGGGGAATAAAATAAAAATTCAGCAATATCTAAAAATTTTTAATGCAGTCCTTGAGGATTACTAATTTATAACGTACTGAAATCGAGATTTCATAGGAAACATGGCCTATAAATTTAAAGGAAGACATTATTTTGGAAGGGTTTGATACTAAAAAACTAGAATTCAGTACATTTTAAAAATTAGTAATCCTTGGTGGCTGCATTTTATTTTTCAAAACATTTTAAAATTTTTTGGATGTTGCTGCCTTTGATTTAATACCCTTGTTATTATATAATTCTCACAAAAACTAAGCTATTATATCAGGAATATGTATGTAAGTCTTTACAGCATGGTCACAGGGCTTAAGAGCTGGCTTAATTGATCACTTTACTCATTCAAAAGTTATTTAAAATCAAGAATTATTAAAGATGTCACGTAAAGACGAAGCTATTTTTTCATATGGGAGAGTATACATTGAAATGTGGTTTATCATGGGTGGAATTAGTGAAGATAAGATTTTGTAACCTTAGGTTTCACTTAAGTCGGTTGTATGAAAAGTCGTAAGCTCCGTAAATACCCAAAAATACTTCCATACCTACTTTCCTATATAAAAATAACTTCGTCTCTTTGAGATCTAAAATAAATCTTGATTACCCTAGGGATAAAATCAAATATTGTGTTTTTGGAAAATTTTAATGTACTTAAAATATTCGGAAATATTTTACAATACTGGCTTCAAAAGTGACTAGAAGGAATTGTATTTGATTACACATTTTTATCGATTGTTGGGCGGTTTGATCGACAATCCTGAAATTATGCGGAGCATTGGTTTGTATGTTCCTGATAATTACCTTAGACATCGTCAGCATAGATTGTTTTACATTCCAATATATATACATACATACAGGATCAATCTGTCGATGGTTATACCCGTTGGAAGTACTACCGCTATGTTGAACAATATCGCTTTGACTATTGATATATTCCATGTGTCTGAAGGGGTTTCCGAAGCAGGATTCTCCTACACTTTTGACCAAATTTTATGTTATTTTTAATTAATTTAATATTGTAATTTTGATACATATACTTTCATAATATTATGTATGTCTTGAACACTTTGTTTGTAATGTACATATTATTAAATAAATTGAAATTGTAAAAATATTTTTATGCGTAAAAAATATTAATAGAGAATTTTTAGTTAGCAAAAAAATATCCACAGTTGTGTTATTTTGTAACATTTAGCTAAAACACTACGCAAATAATCTGCAGAATCAATATATAATGTACCCTGTACGGTGGCGAGTGTAATTACTCGGCATATAGATGAATATGAGCACGTTCCGTGTAAGCGTATGTGTACACGCTGGGTATAAGCGGTAAGCGTGTGTCCGCATATTCGGGTGCGCGAAACCTAAGGCTTTTGCATATATTTATTGGAAGTCAAACTGGCGCGGAACCGACGTTTCGCGTAACCCGCGAAATATTCTCCGTGCTGTTGGGTGGATATTGCATTTCATATGGTAATTAATATGCAAATTGTCATTGGTAAACCGGAGGCTTTGACGAGGGCCGCGCGCGTCGGCGTCGGGCGGAAGTGAGTAAATTCGGAGCTCGATTTGCAAACATCGCAGTCATGTAGTCGATAAACAAAATAATATTTAATAACAATAAGTTATTATACCGTGCCAAAATTGCTTTTTATAATAAATTAAACATATGTTATCACATTTTAATATGAAATTATAATCCCCATAATATGAGCTAGTATCTCAAGCTTGTGGGAGGAGTTTTTACAAACCAAATTAAAGTAAGTTTTTATTAAGCAGAAACCATTCCGAAGTAGTAGTTTTTATTATAAAAAATCATTTGACACACGTAAATAATGTTACAATACATCGCAGTTCAAATTGTACGCATAAATGTACAAAAATTTCAATGTGCACATAAATAAATTGAAACCTGTTTTATACAGTTGGGTACTTACGCAAATGTAGTTGACAATACTACCAATAAAAATTCGTTGGTTTGTTTATAATAATTGGGCTTACGTTACATTCCAAATTTTACCTGTTTTATACAGTTTGGTACTTACGTAAATGTAGTCGATATTACTATCAATAATATACATTAGTTTGTATTATAATAATTGGGCTTACTTTATATTAAAAATTTATGTTCTATATTATTTATTAACTTATCTTTTTTGATCTGTTTTTTTTTCAACCTACTACTTTTTTATGAATAAATTTATAAATAAATATCTCCAAAGACGTTTGGTAAGACGGCTTTCCGGTCAAGCAATATTCTAGAAAAATTAAGGCAACTCAGTGTAGATATTCAAATAATTAATAGTTATAGACAAAATACTTCTTTTACGTATTGGAAGTCCGAGTCGGTGACATTAATTCTCATTTATACTGTGTTATGTTCGTAGAGTTAGTTAAAGAGAGAGAGAGAGAAGGAGAGATGAGAATTTTCGGTCTATCTATTTCTCAAAGCATCTTTTACAGCTTTTCTTATTTCACCGAGTGGAATGCTTTTATAAAATTGACAAAACAGATAAAGGTGGGAATGAGTTCTTCTAGGATTTGGCGGAGAGCGAGAACTCGCTCCCGCGTGCCGAGAGGCACTTCTCTATGTTACAAGACAAAATGATTTTTGATGAGAGGTCCATTTCATATATTTATTTGAATTCAATTTGTTATTCATAAGAAACCTAACACATATTCAAGGGATCGGTTCTCGTGAGCAGTGACTGCGAATATACAGATACTGTTAGAAATTGAAATACTTTCTGCAACCCTCAATACACGTCGCGGTGCCCGAAGCCTGCCGTCCACAATGAAACGATTTCTCCATGCAAGCCGTGAAGTGCAAAGAATAAAACTATTCACTGGAAATAATAAATGGCGGTCGAGGCTATATGTAAACTTCAGCCTTCAAGAAAAGAGGAAAATCCGGAAAAGGCTTACTGACTGAAATGCGCTTCCAAGAACCAACCGCCTAATGAAAACATGCAAATCTAAGCCAATTGGTTTGGTTATCTTTCTCAAAAGTGTTATATTCCAATAATGTCGTATGTACTGTTGTATTCAATTATTATAATTCTTAAAAATACAGATAAAAATAATTGAAAATGATGATCCGCAGATACATGTACTGACATTTGAATTTTTTATAGAATGAAAACAAAAATTAATGTTGAATTTTATAAAATTTGGTTAGAGGATTAAAAAATTAGTTTTTAAAATAACACAATACCTACAAGTCGATGGAGTAAAGCAGGTTTACATAGTTTTGAGTACCGCGGGGCAAGTTTTTACATAATTACTTGTTCCAATCAATTATATTTTAATTAATACACAAATAACATTTTTGATAAGGTATATCGGGTTTTATATTGCTGTACGATATTATTGCAGATACTTATGTATGTATCTTTAATCTGCGGATTAATATATTTTGAGCAATCTAATGATTATGAACTTTACAAAAATTAATCGTATTAATATATTTAATCTGATAATATTTTTTATATAAGTGGGTTGGTTTTTCCATTTCACAAGTGACAATTTAAATTGTACTAAATTTTACTGTTACCTAAATGAATACGTAGTCTCTTAGTTTTTTTGGCATAAGTTATTTATTATTATTTAAGAAAATAATGCAACCAACTCCTGTGAGTATACAATTTACAATACATTTGTCTCTTTATCTAATTATTAAATAATTATTTTTTATTAAAAAAAACATACGGTCAACGAACATTCACCCTAATAGATGGTCCTAGAGTAACATTAATTAGGTTACAATAATGATATTTTTGAACTCTGAATGAAATCAATATTATATTTTAAATATTTTATTTATACGCGCAGTGCCTGTAATTTTCTCAGAGATTATAGAAACAAAAACTCTATGCATGTCCTAACCATCTCTTGTAATTTCTACTTGCTGCACAGTATTTACGTGTAGTAAGCGTTTTGTTGATATTCAAGAGGACTCGCAACCTTTCAACTTCTTAACTCCCCCTTAACTCCCAACTGTGTAATTTATTTTTATAATACGAAAATTGTTCTTTTTTTCTCGGTTGTTCTCTTCTTACGAATAAACATATTAAGAAATTAAACTATTTTACGCATAAGAACACTTCATTTAAACCCCGTATTTGACTGTTCAAAACATGACATACTAGATTATCGCCGACATATATGCGTAACATGCGTATTATGATCCTTATTAACATAAATTATAGAAGTCTCATAGCAACGAAGGTATGAATATGAGAAACGTGTGTGGAAGTCTTTATATACGATGGCTCAAGACTTACAACCTGTTTGAGTTGGCTTAAGTGATCAGTCTACATAAGTTATCCGAATATTATTATTATTAATTTTAAGAACATTCACACACACTGGGCTATCGTATAAAAATACTTTAATCTTAATTAATTAATCATCCTTTTATGGACAAAATCCAGTAACTGTATTCTGAGAACTTACCTACAATAAAATAATACTTGTTTGTGCAATAAAATCATTAAAAATAAAACCGTGAAAACAATATACAAAATCACTTTTACTATAAAAAAATAGTTGCCTCACTTTTAATATTTATTTACGTAATTTTTCATCATTTGTCATTCTTAACAAGGGAATTACAAAAGTGACAAAGTATTAAAATTACGAGTCTGATTAGCGACGCTTCTAAGACGAAGACAAAGGTCTTTCCTTCAAGAATGCCCGGAAATTTATGCTCGCTCGCGAGGAAGTACACAATCCAGGGTAAGCACAGGCCAGTAAGGGATGTCGCGTCAGCACAAAGCCTGACTAATGAAGTTCAAACATCCGTCCATCCGGAGCTTTCCTAAGGTTTAAAAGCTCTCGTTTTCGCGCCTTTTAGTGATACGTCACAGTCGCTGGCGCGAATGGAAACTAATCGGCGGTGATTTATATGACAAGATTTCATCTTCAGACGACGGTACCTACTAAAGTGCAAGGACAACCATCTTAGTGCGGAAAATGTTTCAGATAAAACAAAAATTCTCGTATACCTACTCCCAAAATAAGAAATGTTTATATTCTTTTTGCCTACCGAATCTATTAAAAATATTATTATTATATTGTATCACATTATTTATACGTAGAGTGAAAAATTTTATTGCGATTTCTCGATTATCGGTTTGGTTCTTCTGGTTTGGTCTAGGTCTTGCCAATAATATTTATTTTTTACACGTAAGTATTAATTTCTGGTAAAAGACTATACGTAATTAATTGCCTAGCTGTGGACTGTTAGCGGTTGGATATCATCTACCACGCGGAACGCATCCGGCCTCCCGCGACGTGAGCGAGGGAGATGGCTTTGTATATATCTCACAGTTATTCAATGTAAAAAAATGACAAATAAATAAATAAAAATAAAAAAAGTTAAAAAATTGATTGCATTATTTGTATGTATCTACTTATATTATTTGATTAATTACATCTACATCTTTCCATCGTCAGGGTGTTATATATCCTGACAATGGAAAGGTTTTCCTTAAACATGTAGGTGTAATTAATCAAATAATATAAGTAGATATATACAAATAATACAATTAAAATTTTTAAAAATGTCAATGTACAATGTTGCTGAATCAATTGAAAAAAAATGTAATACCCTTGAAATGTTTTAAATCCTCTATAACTTGAAGAAACTTTTGCTCTATACTTTAGATTACTGTTTAATTACGTATGGCATATCTTTTGTATTGAATAATAAATAAAACTCAATTTTATTCTGCCTTGCTTTTCTGTGGGACCAAAGTTTTAAAAATAGTAAAATTATTAAACCTAACTTTACATTAAAACATCATTTGAAAACATTTTATTTGACTAGGTTTATCGTGTACAATCAAGTGCAGAGCTAATAATGTTTATCAAAGGAAGGCTACAATAGGGGCGGAGGATTAGCTGTCCGCGGTTTCATGAAGCTATTATTGTAACAAAGGAACCAACAAAGGATATCAAAATATTTTTTAAAAATACAGTAAAATTTTTGCATGAATTAGATGATTGCAAATATTTATGGAGTAAAAATGAAGAATTCATGTGAATTGTATCTACACTAAGGGTACACCAAAACAGTGATTGAGCATGATTTCAATCATAAATGAAACAAATCTATTCATGTGTTGATAAAAGTGTTGACTGATTGACACAATAAAAAATACGAGTAATTAGAGAACCTTTGAATGCACCATTGGGTAAAATATGTTATAAGTGTTGAATGATAAAAGTGATGACTGATTGACACAATAAAAAATACGAGTAATGATAAAAGAGTTGACTGATTGACACAATAAAAAATACGAGTAATTAGAGAACCTTTGAATGCACTATTGGGTAAAATACGTTATAAGCAAAACATTTTTTTAATGATGCTTAAATAAGCAAAAGAAAATTCAGAGCTTACAAGGGTATGAAAAAATTGTTTGTTAAATCAGAATTCAGTTAAGAATTGTAGGTATGTTCAAAAGGAGGCATTTTCGTTTAAAGAAAGGTTTCTTTTTTTATAGATTCCATTGTCGATTCTATTATTCGTGAATGTTGGCGGATACTATTTAAACTTCTTTAAATTCCATTTTGACACTTGAAACCGAGGTATGGTTGACCATAATTTGTATAGTTTATTTAGTATTAAGTTAGTACACCCTGATGAAGGAACGTAGTTTCCGAAACTGGTTGGTTTTTACCAAAAATTAAGTGGTGATAAATTAAGTTAATTTGTTTGTTAATGTGATTTACTCAAGCCTGGATATTTCGTGATTTGTTTTGCTTCTGTATTTGGGCGTCTTGGACTGTTCAAGCGTAAATAAAAAAAACTTTTGATTATGTTTTGTTCTAGAAATATCTTTTAAGTCAGCCATTCCAATGAAAGTGTAGAGTGTTGCTGCTTGTTTCTTACATGAACCACTGGTATATGCTCAGTATACTCACTATTTACACAGGCCGTTGTAAATAAAAGTAAATATCAATATCAAAGAACAACATAAAATGCAGGACATTCCGTGATATTCTTCTTATATTTTAGGTAAATTTATGAGTGATAAAATATTTATCTTCGATTATATTCTTATCTAGTTATCAAAACGTTTCACAAGTTTTTCTTTAACATAAAGTAAGTATATACTATTATATACTTATCCTTTTTATATATGGTCCGTGTCCGGCGTTGCCTTGGTTACAGATTAATTAAAAAATAGGTTTGTGGAAGTGGGAGGGATTTAATTGTTTTGCAAAGCCTGTGTGCAAAAAATGTGTCCATTTGATCCAGGTAGAACGTAGACGGGATATCCAGGAGAGTAGCGTGGAATGAATATAATTTCTTCAGAGTTTCAAAATTCAACAAAGAAAATTTTGTTTCAGAACTATTCACGTATACGATTGTATTTTATTTTTAGAACAAATGAGAGATAACATAACAATTAAGATTTTATGGAATATAAAGAAAATATAAAAAAATAATTATTTATCATTCACTTACATATTTCTCAACATTTCTCAACAAAAAGGGTCAAATAAGTTAAATTAATATAAAAATTTATCTTAGATACTAAGAAAGAAATTATAAATCAATTTTTTGCATAATAATAAAATAGTTTCTGTGTCAAAAAACATGACAGGAGAGAAAAAAAATTAACATGATACATTCAGGACACTAAAGTACAGTGAAAGCCATTCAAAAGCAGAAAAAGTGATTAAATATTAATATCCCATTCGGGCTACAACAAACTTAACTTCTCTTTGAACGATAATTAACTATGAAAAATTTGTAATATCATCAGTATGGATACTATCATTTGTGAAGTTATGACGTTAGCTATATATAAAAATTGATTGTTATGAATATGGTCTTGGTAAATTTTCACTTTATTTTTTAAAGAAAACTAAATAGTAAAGTATTTAGAAGATGCGAATATAATAAACATTTTTGTCAATTTAGAACACATTAATGAACAGAAAAATTCTCAAAACCTGTAGTGATAACAGTAGTGGACACTTCTTGATAATGAGGTAACATGCCGTATTAAGATAACTAGAAATTCCAACGATAAATCATATTTAATATCTAAAGTGCCTGTACAGAAACAGTGCATTGCCATATCATGAAGCTGGTGGTACTGTTTAGTGTTTTAGCTATTTTAGCTCCCTCTTGGGGTATGTAGAAATTCGAGATTTAAAAAAATGCTTAATTTTTATTTTTTTTCACTGGTATTATAGAGATTTTATATTTGATTGAATTTTTTCTTACTCCTCAAACAATTCCAACTGATAATTTTTTCATATCTTTTCTTACATTTTTTATCACATTTTTGTATGGAAATATATATTTTTAAAATTTATTTATTATGTTCCATATATTTTAAATAAGGATATCTTATTAAAATGGCACGAACTACGAATTTAGTTTAAACTTAGTTTATCACGACTTAATTTTTGGTAAAAACAAACCGGTTTCGTAAACAACGTTCCTTCGTCAGGGTTCATACTTAAGGTCGTTCATACTTAAGGTGATCGTCCGGCAGTGTAAAAAAATTTTACAGTTTTTTCTAATATCTTCACGTTTTTGTATGGAAATATATCATTTTAAAATTTATTCATCTGGTTACATATATTTTAAATGCGGATATCTTGTTAAAATTACACAAACTGAATTATACAATTAATTAATAATTTACCAAAAGGATGATGTTTTAAAAATGAAGAAAATTACTCCACTTTGTGGACCTTCTATAATTAAATGACCTCGTGAAAATCTTTTTTTTCAATAATATTACAAATTAAATAATTATACTAAACTTTTCAAAATTATTGCAAAATCTGTAAGTTTGTTAACTTAAAATTTAAGTTTTAAAAAACACTGTTTTTTAAAAATATTTTAGTTTTGTGTGGATTTTTCAACTCTCTATACATATTTGACAATTTTGTTACTTCATTAATGAAAATGATAGATACCTATTATAATTTTGAAATAAAAAAAATCAAAATCTTTGACGATATTCTTGATTTTAGATATTTAATCATGACGCAACGTATTGATGACACAATACGCAGTGTGTTGATTAAATAGCTAAAATCTGAAATATAGAGTAAGTTATTGATTTTTTTGTATTAATTTTAAAGTAAGAGTTTCCATTCCATTATTTTACTCAAGAAAAAAATTATCAACTACCCGAAAAGGATTGAAAAAACACAAAATATAAAATATTAAAAAAACAGTGTTTTTTAAAACATAAATTGTAAGTAAACAAACTTACAGATTTTGAAATAATTATAATAAATTTAGGATAATCTCTTACTTCATAAAAGGCCCATAAAGTGGAGCAATTTTCTTCATTTTGAAAACATTGAAGGCTTGGTAATTTATCAATAAATTATATAACTTAGTTTGTCATTTTAACAAAATATTTGTATTTAAAATATATGTAACCTAATGAATATATTTTAAAGTGATATATTATCATACAAAAATGTTATAAAAAACGCAAGAGAAAAAATTGTGAAATTTGCTCACTTTGCCGAACGATCGGCTTAAGAATAAATTTATGATTATTTATGATGAAATTGAAAATAAATGTCTTAGTTACATATTCAGTAAAAATATTAGTTTTGTTTGCTTTTAAAATTTAAAACAAAATTTAAAAATTATTTTATTAATTGTATTGTTAAATTGGTTCAAATAAGTATTTTATTTCTTACTACAACCAATTCTTATTATTCTTCAATTTAAAAAAAATTGTACATGCAAATTAAAATTTCTTAATAAAATTCCTACATAAAATAAACATTGTATCCGTCTTAATTACAAATCAATAACTAATTTCTTTTTGTATGTGTGGGAAGTTCAAAAATTATTCAACTAAAAATTAAATGAAGAAAAATCTCCCTCAGTTTTTGGGAAGTCTTTTTCACTCAATTTTGAATTGAAAATATATTTTTAACTTTCACAAACTTACAGAATAAATTGTTGACAGTTACATCTAGAGCTGACAGATACATAAAATGATGACAGCGACATCAATATATACATTTTTTTCAATATTTCTGACTTATTTTCTGTAAAACCGTGGACTATTATTTGAGTAAGATAAAAAAAGTTATATATTTTTTGCATGTAATCTTCTGGGATATCCCAAAAAATTACACGCAGAAGATTCTGAACAGCCGTAAAAACCTAACTACATTTTTAAGCTCTGTATTTTATGTTTATCTGGGGTATGCAGTGAGAACATGAAGCATGACTTTTATTTAAAGATATTTAAGAAAAAAAATGTAAATGAAAAAATTATCTGGCAGAATTATGAAATACTAAGATCTGAATAATATGTTAATTACATATAATTAATAGGAATATTACGACTTATAACTCTTATTTCGCTTTATTTTCAAAATATTCGCTTGTTATCACTGCACGCCCGTGTTTAGTATATAGATGAAAATAAGACCGTGAGATAAAACATGCTTGCTGAAATGAAAATATGAATCTACTAATTCCAGCAAAGACCGGATTTGGCCCAGGGGAGCAAGATTGGGGTTACGTCACGGTCCGTAATGGCGCTCACATGTTCTGGTGGCTCCATCACACTCTCGCCGATGTTTCTTCCAGCACCCAGAGACCTATCCTCATTTGGCTCCAAGGTGGGCCTGGAGGCTCTTCAACCGGTTACGGAAACTTTGAAATCCTCGGGCCATGGGACTTGGAATTGAATCCTAGAGATCACGCCTGGGTAATTTCAACACTCCCGTAATTTAACGACTCCATGACGACACGAAACGAATTAACGACGACATATGAAATGTTAAAAATTTTTGCATAAAATAATTTTTTGACTTAATGACACTATGGCCTCTATATAATTCTTAAATGACACTGAAAAAAGATAACAATTACCAACTTTTAGATACAAAATGAGTACAATTTAAGCATTCATATACCATTAGTACAGTTAAATTTTATTATTTCAATAATATAACAAAGCATTTTTTTATACCATATACAATTAAATATAATTAAAATATATCTCATGATTGGATGTTCGAGCTTCCGTGACAAAATATACATAATACGTAATATATACATAGTAAGTAAGTAGGTAACCATATTTTCATAA
This sequence comes from Agrypnia vestita, assembly GCA_016648135.1. Classification (NCBI taxonomy): domain Eukaryota; kingdom Metazoa; phylum Arthropoda; class Insecta; order Trichoptera; family Phryganeidae; genus Agrypnia; species Agrypnia vestita. The sequence continues at coordinate 42,826 of JADDOH010010974.1, read as the reverse complement.
GACAATACTGTCACTTAAACAATATATAATGCTTTTTCTGTATCTATAAATCATACCATTAACACTGCTATTACCAAAAATGTTATTTAGGACCATCTTATAACTGTGCAAGGTGGTATTCCAAATATCAAATATGTTTTGTTTTATTTATTGTACTCACTTCACGCCCTAATCATTTTGAATAAATGAAATGCTACCACACGTACGTCTCCATTATCTAAGTAAATCCCCACACCAAGTATATCTACATTTTCGTGATGAAATACATGGTACATAATGTTTTTAAACGTAATATGTATAATTAAATAAAAGCACCATTATACATTTTTTGAAAAAAATGAAAATGCAAAAATAAATAATCTTGTGAAATTTTAAATTCTAGGTAAAAGATTTCAATGTTCTTCTTGTTGACAACCCAGTTGGTACTGGATACAGTTATGTCGAAAATTCATCTTTGTATGCTAAAGATAATCAACAAGTTGGTAAGTCGCCATATAAATATATGTTATAATTTATTTTTAACTAACATATTCTGTTAGTTAAAAATTATCATATCACTTGACAAAAATTTCTGCTGAAGGTTGATGCTACATCAAAAATGTATGCATTTTACAAGCTTTGTATAATGATTGAATAAATACTTACAAAAACAAACAATTTTAAGAGAAATCGAAAACAATAAAAATCCATAAAAATGCTCTTCAAATGGCAAAATACTTATAAAAGTAATTTCTTTATTTTATTAAACAAAATTTATTTATTTATTATACAAAACACAAAATGCTTCAAGAAAGTGTAGTGAGTTGATCTCATATAAAAACTTTGGTATACTTTATAGATAAGGGTGTTAAAATCATGTTTTATTTATATTTTTTATAAATATTAAGTTGATGAATCCTACGTATTTTTCATGGCGTTTTGTTGTGTTTAAGTAGTTTTAGAATTACGTACTCTTTGGTCCAATCTCCATAAAGATTATGAGTTTTTCTTATTTATAGCTTTTAATACTTATTTGACGTGTCGTATATTTGTGTTGTATTAATGTTGCAAATTCTTCACATATTCTTCTAGTTTTAATTTGTAATGAAGGTTTTTTTTTATCGGTAAGATTTTATACATTTTAAATAGGTTGGTCTTTATATGCTACTTTTTGATTTTTACTTACGATCCTTTTTTTTGTATCGTTTATTTTTATCATTGTATGTTATCGATGAATATTTATAATCATATAAATTAAGTGACTTAAGAAAATGGTCAAAAAAGTTGTGTCAAGCATACTGGTAATTATCTAGATTATTTAGGGCTTCATAAAAAATGAATAAATATCTATTTTGAATTTAGAATGGATCTAAGGTATTTCCACAATAACTAAACGTCAATACATTGCATCTCACAACATTATTAACTGGTCGTTAATGACAAAACATACACCCTGTGATCATACATTTATTTTTTACATACGCTCGTCGATTATTGAAGCTCATGTGAGGATAATTTTACATTTCTTAGTTTATCTAGTCACACTTGATTTCTTAATTAAGATAAATTATTGAAGTCTCACAAAAATAAAGCTATTTTTATGAAAGTCTTTATAGGGTGGCTCAGGGCGTATGACCTGTATGAGTTGGCTTAAATTGTCACTTTCCCCAACGCAACGTTTACCGTTTCCACCGTAAGAACATCCACACATTATATAGATCAGTATATATTTTTACCACCTGATGATTTTTGATTTCATTTGCAGACATCTTACATTTCGCCTCATATATTTTCGTTTCTATATTATTCTCGCTATTTCGTTCTCTTATTCCTTCATTTTTCGTACTAAAACCACCTAAGCGAGCATTTCTATTAAGAATCATTGTAGATAGGATTACCTGTTCACTTTTCCACAATCAGCTTTGCATTCAGGCCGTTCCTACTTTATTCAGTTATACCTAAATAGATTTACCACATATACGTTTGAGCAATTTAATTTCCGTTGTAATCTGCCTACGCTCATTCATGAAATTGAGATAGCTCAGTTGGTACGAGAACTCCATTGTACATCGCTAATGCTGCTAAAGAAATTTTCTGGACAATATCATAATTATAATTAATATGTTGCGTGGCTGCGGAAGGCAAATGAAAACACGGGAAATTAACTAACGATTTTTAATAAATGATTAATTTATTATTAAATGGACAACCTCACTTTACACGAATTAAACTTAACGCTATTCTTTAAATCACATTACTTCGTAATGTATATCTAGTATATCAATACTTTACTATAGATAGGTAATATTCTTTTTATTACTTGTGGAACATTCAATTCTTGCACGTAGAATTTATCGCATTTATCTGTTTCGCCACTAAGGTAATTTTTTCCGATTATTTCTCTTGATATCAGTCGCTTCGCAATTCACGACTGGGTACACCTGACCATCGTCCACGACTCACTTCGTACTGGTCTGATCTGTCAAAACATGACTTGGTTTTATCGAACTTCCTATATTATTACAGAGTTAACGAAAAAGTTCCCGTCGCTTCTAGGCTGTTCTAGTCGTTTGTATACGTTTCCCAAAGGTTGTGGATAATTGTAGACTATTCTAGTGCTGTTCCAAAGTGAGACTCGGATAGTGCGTAACTTCTGCTTGCCATTCCGTGACAACATTGTCGTTTCGTTTCACGCATTTTTTCTTCTATACCTACCTAAGTAAAAGTCCATAAAAGCTGCCCTGACTGAAAAGACTTCCATACTTCTCATATCTCTTATACCCCGTGTTTCTCAAATTAATAGCTTCGTCTGTGAGATATCTATGAGATATATTCTCCTTAATTATTTTTCAAAGTTTAGTTTACCTTTTCTTATTCTTATTTTTCATAAGTCTTTTTATCAATATCCTCTGATTTGACAATATTTTACTAAAAGGCTTAGAAATATCATAACACGAAAAAAAATCACTTAAATTATTAATTTAATTACAGCACAGTGAATTGATATAGAAAGACAGTAGAGACGGTGAAATAGTATGATTAAAATATTTTATGTATTTACAGCCAAAGATTTTGTTGCTTTGCTGCAAGGATTTTACGGCCAACATCCTGAATTTAGCAGTACGCCTCTGTACATATTCGGACAGTCATATGGTGGTAAAATGGCTATTGAAATTACTCTGGAGGTTTGGCGTGTAAGTTATATAGTCATAAGTTTAAATAATTTAAGTAAATAAATAAAATGTGATAAAAAAATAATATCAACAGTGTGTGTGAATCATATATATGCGAGAAAGGGACAAGTAAAATGACCGCTTGACGCTAAACAGTAATGCAGCAACGCACTTGATATTTGCTACCGATTATGTATACCTACCGCGCGTAGTCTTGTTTTTTTTAATTCAATATAAATATAATACATTGATTAAAATTGATAACTATTTTAAAATCTTTCCCATGTTTCTTGGTGGCTTTCCAATATATTAATATAATATTGTTCAATTTTAAACACAATTTATTATCTTCATCTACATGGAGAACATTGTCAATCATTAAATTTATTTGTATATTTATAGGAGGTGTTTTATTATTTACAGCTTTTCTAATGTAGAAAATTTCAAAATTATTTAATTTTAAACCTTTATTAAATGAAATTACACTTTCAGGCACAACAAGCCGGAAGTCTAAGATCGAACATTTCCGGTGTGGCCATGGGCAACTCGTGGCTCAGCCCCGTGGAGTCCACGCTGTCCTGGGGGCCGTTCCTGTACCAGGTCAGCCTGGTGGACAGAGCCGGGCTCGCAGCCATCGACAAGGAAGCGCAGTATACGAAAGAACTTTTCGACAGGGGCGAATTCTACGCGTCCACCGTTCAGTGGGCCAGAACCGAAAATGTCATTTTGGACAAGACCGACGGCGTTGACTTTTATAACATTTTGACCAAAAGAAAGAGAAGCATTTTCGATGTTAAGAGAAGTGTTGAAGGTATTTACTCAACTTTTAATAATCTAAAACAAATCATTTTACATGACTTTAGAAGTGGATAAATATACAATAATATTTTATTCAAAAATACTCATACGGCTTGTTTTAACATACCAAAAATGTAAATTTTTGTATTTTTTAACTCCCTTTATATTAACTCGTGGCGTCTGCTTGTCTTCTTGCCTTCTTGTCTGACGAAAAAACTTTGGATCCATTTTAACCCCTTTCCCGTGATCCAATCGAGCTGAAACTTTGCAAGCAGACTCGTGGCGACGATTAAGAAGATCTTTCAAATTTTCGTTAAAAAAAATTAATAAATTTTTGGATTTTTCAAATTTTGAAATGTTTTTTCACACAACTTATTAAGTTTTCATACAACTTATTTAGTTGTTTGAAAATATTTCAACGCATCTGGTAGACGCGAAACCTAATTATGATATAATTTTGGATTTTTGGAAATTTTTAATTACTCCCTTTCGTAGCGTTGCCCGACCGAAGCCCAACGCGTAGGTTAAGCCAAAAAAAAAATTTTTCAATAGTAAATGAGAAAGGGAGTATAATAAAAACTTTTTTATGGGTTACTTTTTTTATTTCAATATTTCGCATACATTGTATCCCGATGAAGGGATACAATGTATGCGACTTGACTGACTTGTTGGTATTTTCAACAAATTTTAGTCTTATTAATTTTATTATTTATTTTATTTATAACACAACACCAATAATTATAGTAAAAAATCTATGCTTTACAAAATAAATTTTCAATATTTTAAGAATTTAAGACTCCTGGTAACAAAAATAAAGTAATTTTATGAATTTCATATGTTTAGAAAACATTTTTTTACAAATATAAATGAAACTACTCGTAATATTTGATCCAAAAATTTCCTATAACCGGTATTCGGTAATATCAGTTCAAAACAAAATAACTTATTGAGGTTTTTCAATAATTATATAGGTTTTCTTGTAAATGCTTCTTATTTCACTTGATCTACTTACCATTAATATATACTGTTATATATATATATACTTTTAATAAATAGTGTTAATATATATTGATGTCGACAATGGAATTAATTTCTAGAAAGCGCTTTCGACAGACACACTTTCAGCAAATACTACAGCAAAGAAGCGTGGGATCTAGATGCTCTGATGAATGGTCCTGTGAAGACGGCACTCAACATCCCCAGCAGTGTTTCATGGGGAAGTCAGTCAGGCGCTGTCTTTAACGCCATGTATGTCGACTTTATGAAACCGGTCATCAGCGTCAGTAAGTCGATTTATTTTATCATTTTAAACATGTATTGCTTTATTTTTCTCAATTATTGTACGGACTGTAATTTTTTTCAGTATAAAAAATAACCTGCCTTTTTTGGGCAAAAAATATAACGAATATTACTTAAAATGGCTTATCATTAAAGGATGCCTAGAAAATTGAAAAAGTTTATTCCCGTGTGCCTGGTGAATTGTTTCTTCAAAATTTATTATTCTATAAACATGGTAGAACGTGGCATTCTTTCCACATTTCATTTTAAGTTTCGTAAGAATGCGTTGGCCGGAGAAAAGTAGCTTCCGTATTATTCATTCTTCATATCACATAATATCCATATTTTACTTTTCCAGGAACAAACATAATTATAAACATATTATAAACGAATAAATTTATACGAATGACGTAATAATTTGATGACTAACCCTTAATTGGTGTCGTGGGGTCCACTTGAACCCCATCACACATATTTACTGTTACAATATTTATATTTTTTAACTTACGCGTATACGCATCTAAGTAATTTCATTACGTCGCGTACTGCGGCGAGTACCGGATGTATGGCGTTTAGACATTACTAAAAGCGGAGGTACAGCTGGCTTGGGGTCAGAATGGACCCTCGATACCAAGTATGTATTTTAACTGCTGGAACATCTGGGTGCAAAGGGGGATGATATTATATCTATTTATGTGACCTTAAAAGAATCAAAAACAATCTCAGCAATATTTAAAATGTTGCAGCTATATCTGTGACAATTATATCTAGTAGAGATTGTAATGTGTACCAAATGTGATATATAAGTAATTTGTGAATTTTAAAAACTCGTTTTGTTTTCGCTAAAATTTTGAAGTAACGTCGTGTGTGTCAATTTCTTATTATTCTATTGATCTAAGAAAAAAATCCTGTTTTATTTAAGTAAAATGAAGTCTAGAAAAAGGATTTGTATATGTTTTTATTTTATTTTTTCATATATTTTTAGATGCCTAAAGTACAGATTGAAAAATGTTATCCAAAGTCAAAAACTGTTAGTGATAAAAGATTGAAATATGGTGTATTTATAATAAAGATAATAACAAATAAATTTATACTTTTCAAAAGCGCTATTATTTTAAATTAAACCCACTTTTACCAAAATTCGTTTATAAAACACGAGATTATTTGTATTTTTTCCACTGGGGTCATTTTGAACTTTCAATACCAACAATGTAATAAAAAATATCGATACCAGTAGAGTGAAATTAATTAATGATGTATATTCTTTCAGTTGAAGAGGTACTGAATACAACCCCTATTCCCGCATTTGTATATAATGGAAATGTTGACCTAATCTGCAACACACCAGGTAATAATATATTTTTAGAATAATGTATCAATACTTTACTTAACCTTGCCGAGTATATTTATCAATTATCATTTCATGTATATCATAGATTAAGCTCCTCAACTGTAGAAAATTTACGTCACCCAAGTTTAGTTAAGGCATGTGTTATCACGCGGGAGCGTCGGAATACAAACATCTTAAATCTAACTTATGTTTATATGTGCTTGTTTTGATATGTACGTTGGGCAAAACTAAGATTTAATATATAATAAAATGAAATGAAATTAATAAAATTATACAGAATCACAATTTGATAAATTAGAAATTTTGGAAATAAGAAAGAGTGTAAATAGTAAATTGAATGTTATAAATAATCAGGTCCTTTTCGCAAATAGTTATCTTTAAAATTTATTTTCATGTTAATTAGGTTCTTTATATTATCATTTTCCATATATAACTTTTTAATATTTTGATCTATACTTCGATTTTTAAATATTATTTTTGTTTTCCTGACGAAGAAGCCATTGGCCTCGAAACATGTTGAATTTTTTCAATAAATAAGTGGTTTTAACAAAGTTAATTTATATCAATTGAAATAAATAAATTATGTCAGTTGTTTTTATTACGAGTGCATGAAAAGAAAAGCGGAAAACTTTTGCAGCGCCTTAAATAAGAGCGTTTCCAGGATTCTTGCTATTTATTTATTAATAATGCACTCTTTGAATTGGGATTTTACATCATATAAAACACGAAGTATGTATGTAAGAAAAAAATATTAAAAAATAAAGAAATATCAAGAATATAAATGCAGTAAGAAGAAAATGATATAAAATATCAATATAGAAAGAATATCAGTATCAATGTATATTAAGATAAATACATTTTTTGTGTGTAGTGTACTGGCATTAAATAAATCAACAGAACTATATTGATTACCTAGGCGGTGCAAACTATGTATGGGTGAATTAAAAATGTAGTAAGTTTGCTGAGTACCTATGTATATAAAATATTAGGTCCTTACATATGAAATTGACGTTTAGTATGGGAGGAACATAAAGCCGATTTTTTTTTATTATAATATATTTATTTAAGTAAAGTATGTACCATTGCTATCTATGCACTTTTGCCATCTCATAGGTATTTCATCGATCCCTTTACTAAAAAAACCATTCGGACGGGAATCAATAAAATCTTTGAAGGCGGTTTGGACTGCCCCATCGGAGTTGAATTTTTTCCTTTGCAAGAAGTTATCCAAATTTCGAAAAAAATGGTAATCTGTTGGGGCAAGGTCCGGAGAGTACGGTGGATGTCTTAGACATTCCAATTGAAGCTCCTCTAATTTGGTAGCCGTCTGTTGTGCAGTGTGTGGTCTAGCGTTATCATAAAGCAGCAGTGGCCTAGAGCGATTAACCAGCCTCGGTTGTTTAGCAGCTAGCTTTTCCATCATGGTTTGCAGTTGCTGACAATAGACATCTGCCGTAATCGTCTGGCCAGATTTAAGAAAGCTGTAGTGAACGACACCAGCACTAGTCCACCAAACGCTCACAAGTAACTTTTTTGGAGTCAATTTTCGCTTGGGGCATGGTTTGGCTGGTTCGGCAGGGTTCAGCCATTGCGATGAGCGCTTCCGATTATCGTACAGGATCCACTTTTCAACACAGGTAATGATTCGATTTAAAATCCCTTCATAATTGTGCCGGTTGAGTAATGCAACGCAGCAGTCAACGCGCGTTTGTTGATTTGCTTCACTCAATTCGTGAGGTACCAACCTTTCAAGCTTTTTCACCTTACCAATTTGTTTCAAGTGGATTAAAACAGTTTTATCACTAACACCGCAGCCTGCAGCTAACTCGGATGTGGTTTGCGATGGATCCGCTTCCACAATAGCCTTCAATTCTTCATTATCAACTTTGGTCTCCGGCCGTCCACGGGGCTTGTTCTGCAGGTCAAAATTTCCAGAACAAAAACGTTGGAACCAAAAACGCACTGTGTTTTCTTTTGCGGCACCGTCGCCATACACATCATTAATCCTTCGAGCCGTTTCTGCAGCACTGGTGCCACGGTGGAACTCGTACTCGTAAATAACGCGATATTTCAAGTTTTTCATTTTGTAAACTGAGTGACGCAAAGAAAAAAACAATTAAGGAAAAAACAAATGAATTATAATTTTCAAAACACAAATACATGAGTAAATAGCTGTATAAATTTGGATTTGGAATTCCTAGCCAAAGAGAAGATATTTGAGATCAAATTTGCCAGTACGGCAAAACCTCAATTTCATATGTAAAGACCTAATACCTCGACCTGTTGTGAAACTGAACGCCCTGGTACTCTGTAAGTAATCACTTGAGAGTCCAACATACCGTGAATAATTTTATACATATAAATTTAATTACTTACAGTTCTTCTACACAACAGCTTCGCCAATATATATACAACACGCCATACACTTATGAAGAAATCATAATAAATTTGATTCGAAGAAATAAATAATTTAAAATTAATGAATCTTAAACATTTGTTTTGATCCCTTAAGTGAGTAATAATGCGAAATAAAACGCGGAACGATTCTATGAGTATTATTTTTTCTGGTTTGAGAAAATATTTATTTTTCTCATGGAAATCTGGTTTGGTTGGTTTGCAGGGCAAATGATGTGGGAGGAACGGCTGACGTGGATCCGCGGTACGGAATACAGAAACGCTCAGAGGACTACTATTTGGGTGAACAGCACCGCCGAGGGATATAGGCGAGTCGGCGGAAACTTTGGCTTTTATTGGGTCAACGTCGCTGGACATAGTGTAAGATTTTTTTATTAAATAACTTTATATAATGATTATTAAAATGAGTGAATAAACTATGATACCTCAAGGTGAGTTTAATAATAATTATATATTTTACTACTTAAGTTGCAAATAATGAATTGATTCGGGAGGTACTAACAAAATAAGCTGAAGTTATTGCTATAAAGGTAATTGTGACGGAATATTGAGAAATTTGAACTCTGGTATTAATTTGCTTAGTGATGTAACTTCTCTTCTCTCATCAAGAGTCATCATTATCATTCTTTTCTTCAAAACTTCAGTACTCAATACTTCACCTATTGATGAGGGATTATGTTATTCTGGAAACTTAAGTAGTAAACTCGCCTAGCGATAACGCTATTTATATTTTTCACCCAATTTTATGAACATCGTGAATAATCTCTACAATTCTAACGCCAAATCCATCAATAATGTTTATTCTGTAAGACAGATTACGCGAAATAATTACAGCAAAACAAAATAATACCTGTAATACCTATATAAACTGGAAAACTATGGAACTCATAAAATTTTTTCTTACGGATAAGTGAGTTAGAGGATTTTTGTACCTGTATTAGTTAATTAAAATGTATAATAATGAATAATGTTGTTGGAATTCCAAGGATAATTAAGATGGCTTTAAAATTACAATTACGTTTGCTGAGGCTCGGTTGTATTACAGTTGATAACGAGAGTTTAAGCCAGTGCGCGCGCAATTTTTGATATCTGTCACCAAAATCCGTAGCCCTTAGTTTTTTAAATGAATGACAGTTTTTTTATTTTAACAATGAATCTCTGATCAAACAATGTTTTGAAATATCTTAAATAATATTACTTCTTCAATAAATGCAAAATGATTCTGTGGTGACATTATTAAAGTATAATTAGCAAGAGTAAACTTTGTTTACAATTTATCAATTTAATTTGCTGAAAATTTCACATTCAACATGTTTCAAATTTAATAAATTTAAAATTGTTTTTATTTGAGAACTTAATTAGTTATTTATCTCCCAAATATTTATTTTTTATTTTGTTAGTGTCTGTACTTCGATTTTCAATTTTAAATATTCATTGTATCCTGATGTAGGGAATATAGTCCCCCAAACATGGTGGTATTTTCATCAAATAAGTGGTGTAAACAAATTATATTCTTGTTAATTATATAAATAATATTTATTTAATTAGATTTACAGTATTGAATTTCAAGAATCGCTATAAAACGCATATTATTTATTTAAATGACATTTTTTATTTTCAGGCTCCACTCGACAACCCGGCAGCCTTGAGAGATCTTCAAAAGTTCATGACCAATGTATAAATATATACATATAATATTTTTTCGTTTCATATGAATATGTTATATTAAAAATAATAAAAATATATCCGCCTACTTCTTGAGAAATAAACCCAAAACCAATGATTTGATTTATCAACTACCTCATTCATTCGTTTGTTTTACTTGAATTTTTAAAACAACTTTTGTCCTGGACATTAATTGTTTTAGTTTTAAATTTTTTATCTTTGAATTTTTCTTTACTTCAGATCTGTCAATGTTAAAAAAGTTACTATCTTTTCGTGCCGTTTAGTGGTCGAGTGATATTTTTACGTTCAAAAATATATTTAAGAGATATAAAATGAAAACAGAAGATGCTACTGAAAACATTTTATTGAAAGGTATGAGAAATGATGATTTTTTCAAGGCAAATACCATTTAAAAGTCCAAACTTAGATGTATCGAGTATATTCCCCATTTTTGGATTGTGTTTGAGACTATGGGGAGAACTGCATTTGTATTCGGATGGATTTAGGCCAAGATTCGGCAGGCAAAAACAAAACTCATGTAATGTGGCTTTTATTTAAGAAAAGTTTTCACCATTTCCCATAATAAAATATCTGTGAAGAAAACTACCAGGGCTTATCTTCCAAAAAAAACGTGGAAACTATGGAGACGACAGTAAAATCTGTCCTTAAAAGAAATTGTACGGTTAAGATGGTCTCTGCTGAAGATATACTAGATGTACGTAAGTTCATGGTGGTCATAACTGTAAGAAAAATGTTAACTCAGTTAAGACCGTGAGCCGCTCTGCTCCAGAAGAACAAAAAATAAATTTTTCTATTAATTCATATATTATGAAGTATAAGTATTGCCCACTTTCTCCGTGAGCAGTCATCACTTGCCTCTTTAAAGGAGGACTGTTTTATCACAAATTTTATTTAAGAATTGGCAACTTACAATGTCTACGATAATCAATGGGACTACTAGTTCCTATAAACAATAATAAAATAAAGAATATTAAAAAATTAATCAAGTATATTGAGCCTTCCACACTAGATTTAATAAATAAAAAATAAAATAGGTAACTAGGAATTCCGGGAATCTACAGCTGAGATGTAGTTGTTTGAAATAAAATTATTTGTATCATTTTATTTAAGAATTTTATTTAAGAATTGGCAACTTACAATGTCTACGATAATCAATGGGACTACTAGTTCCTATGAACAATAATAAAATAAAGAATATTTAAAAATTAATCAAGTATATTTAGCCTTCCACACTAGATTTAATAAATAAAAATTAAAATAGGTAACTAGGAATTCCGGGAATCTACAGCTGAGATGTAGTTGTTTAAAATAAAATTATTTTTATCATTTTAACGTTACTTCCTTGGTCCAATATTAATCACCTCTTCTATAAAAAATATAAAATCATGAGTAAAATCATGGAAAAAGTTAAAATTCGTCAGTGGTTGTTGACACACGCGTTCTATCATTCTCTGTGTTGAACTGTCTCTAAAACAATAAATCGATCAACAGTGCTACGGAAGTTATATATGTACATTGATAATAGAACTGTGATTAATTTAGTGAATTCATTTTGGCGACAAGAGAAGGTTTAGAATAAATAATATCACAAATATACTTGAAGAACAATAAGTCTCAAGAAAGTGACAACAATAATAATTTAGTTTCAACTACCTACATTAAGTGCAATAGAGTAATAAAGTAAATAAAAAAAATAAAAAAATAAAAACAATCAATATAGTGAAAAGCAATCATGCACTGTGCGAGGAAGGAGTGCGAATCCCCGCTGTTGCTTGAGGACGCGTTAACTTGCTCTGTCTGCAACGATACCTACCATTATTCCTGCGTTGGTCAGAGTGAACGAAATTTCCGGAAACTTGGTGACAAATCAAAGAGTTGGAAGTGTAAAAAAAATTGCACTAGCCTCTTCCAAGATACAATAAGTACAAAGACCACCAATAAGCCTTTAAACAACTCATTGGAGGAGAATATTGCTTCCATTCTTGAAGAAATCACGAAAATTAGACAGGAATTTAAAACAGAATTATCTAACTTAAAAACCGAAATAAGTAAATCGATTGATTTCTGCTTGAACCAGATCGTTGAAGTAGACAATAGAGTGTCTGAATTGAGAGAAGAATCAAACCTCTGGACAATCTTGAAGAGGAACTGAAGTTACTAAAGACTGATCTTAACCAACAAAGGGACACATTGAACCAACAAGAACAATGGCAGCGCTCAAAAAACATCGAAATCCACGGCCTTCCTCCTATTAGTGAAACTCATTTGTTCGACACATTCAAAAGTTTAGCCAGATGTTACAATATCGAACTGAACGAGGATGACATCGATTACTCGCACACTATTACGTTACCCGCCATCTCCAATCACGCAGTCACTAATGGCGGTGTTGGCCAATCCAGGCCGTCGCAGCTATCAGTATCCGGTCATACTCATACAGCGACTCAACGCACTATCCATGTACCTACTGCGCTTCAGAAGCAAGCTAAAGAGAGATCTACTTTTAAAGGAGGCGCGGCGCCATAAGGGTCTTACTGCCGCTAACTTAGGATTTACTAACTCCACCGGTCTAATTTATGTCAACGTTAACTTAACCAAATCTAATAGAAATTTATACAAAAAAGTTCGCGATATTGCTAAACAAACGCAATATCAATACTCGTGGGTCAATTGTAATGAAATTATATACGTACGCGCAACAGATAACTCTAAAATAATAAAAATATTAAATGATAACGATTTGAACAAAATTATATGACTACACTACACTACTTTTATAACTCAAAAATTAACTGGTTTCATTTTGGGGATTATACAATATATAACATTCAGGGTATTAAAAAAAACGTTCTTCTGTTATAAAACGTCGATATATGATGGTTGGCCAAAACATAAAAATAATAAATTCAAAAGTGTAAGTTACTTACAATACAAAAAATAAATATGGTTATATGTCTTCAATGCAAAATAAAGCTAGACAAGCCAGAATACTACATAACCTTTCCAAACAAAAATGGCTTTCTCATGTATAAATAATTTAGATACTATTTAGACTGTGCCTCTAAATGCTCACTTTCATTTAACAGGCAATACAACATAAAAATACTTAATCTGAACATCCGATCGCTAGAAAAAAACTTTGACAATTTATTAAACTAGTATTAAGTTCCTTTATTTGTAAACAAGGATTTTTTGAAATAAATAAATAAATAAATGAATTGAGCTTACCTTAGTTTAAACGAATTAATTCATAAAAAATAAAATCTTGTTAAAAATTTATTGGGATATGCTTAAGTCGTCATCACACACTATTCCTGCATAAATATTCAATACGTAATATGTGCCGGAATCGTAATATTTACAATTTAAGACCTCTCTGATGGCGTCTTTGAAAAGATAATGATCAACTTATTGATTCCTTTGCCTTCCAAATTTACTGTGTGGCACTGAGATATAAACAATATAAGGATTAATTTTTATACCTATTCCAAAGAACAAGAAGGATTTTTCCTCTGAACGCGTCTAAAGAAACACGGAATTAATTAATTAATGTCCGGAATGTGTCCACAATAAATTTCTCTTTTTTAACATTTTTAATGTAATTCTTTTCGAAGTTAAGTAACATGATATATTAATCTTTATTATATATATATGTAATATATACATAAACTTTAATATAAAATCCTGGGTGTCAGATCACTGTATCATGAATTATAAATATGCATTCGAATGTGCATCGAATGTAAAAATACAAATGGTCATCCATCTACACCTATAAAACTCACTTTTTATACAATTATACATTTTATACAATTATAGATTATACATTATACATTATACATTTACAGTATACAGATTTACACCATTTGTCCGATTCGAATATTATTCTTTGGGACCCGGCGGGTAACAAAGACGACTTTTCTTCCTCCCCTTTTACCCCACATTCTCTCCTGATATATTTTCTGTACAAATCTACACCGTTCGCCTATCTGACCCAAATTTTGCTTTATTATTCTTTAGGTCCCAGAAGAGTACATAGGCCAAATTCTTTCCTGGACATCCCACCCGTCCCAGCCTAGATTAAATCGAAACATTATTTTTATCAGGGACTTGGAATTTGAAAAATAATGGAATCTTTGTGTCCCTCCACAATAAAATAAAAAAACAACTCAAGCAATGACGTGAACGAACAGTTAAGCATAAACACCATTGTTAGAGGGAAAAGGGTCCAGAAGAACAAAACTTATGAGATGAAGGTGCGGATGGTTTTTTGGGAATGAATATTTTTTTCTGCTTTGCTTAAAAGAATTCAATTAATTTTGGATTATATTATTTTATTCATCAAAAATAATCCTGGATATTTTTTTAATATGCACCGTGGGAAAATACTTATTTAATTTTGAGAGAATATACCTATGTTTTTTTCATAAAGATGATCCTCTGCAGTGCAAATAATTCGAGAGGAACGGCTGGCGCAGATCCGCGGTAAGGAAACACAGGAACTACCATTTGGGTGTTTAACACCGCCGAAGGATTGGCGGAAACTTTGGTTTCTATTGGGTCAATGTCACTGAACACAGTGTTTGAATTTATACATGTTCATTAAAATACTTTTGTATGAGACTAAAGTATTGCGCCAAATAATGATAATAATACAGAACAGAACAACAAAGCCAAAATGTGTCATTGCAAATTTTTAGTTAATTTAGCAAATAATTGGATCTGGTTTAGTTGGATCAACATGGCCGTACAAAGCGTAAGAATCCATAAATATTCAAATCGATTTGTTTTTGACTGTAAGAAATAATTTATTCATATATTTCAATAAGAAAGTTAATAAATAAGTCAATAACTGAAAATTTTCGGTACAGAAAGATATTTATAGAAATATCTTAATTTTTTTAGTCCGCAACTTGGAAATGATCATCCTACATCAAAAATGCTTGGTGTTTAATTTAGCTGCATTAAACACCAAGCATTATTGAATGCACCAAGAATTCGAAGGAAAATAGTAATAATAATTAAGAAGGTTAAAAATCATATCTATGTCAATTAATTATATATTTTTTTAACATTGAATTTTGGTAGGTTATTTGTTTAAAATTTGGTAGCTGCACAGTGATATTATGCACGATAGTATATACTAGCTGTGCGCGCGCGGCTTCGCACGCGTAGATTTTAAGTACACTGTTTGGATCGTCATAGAACTTTCGCGAACCTTCTAAAACATTCTCCTTCCAGAACTTTCAAGAAATTTATCGAATGTACAGGAACCTTCTAGACACACCGACACATTCCGCCACCCAGTTTAGAACCTTATAGAACTTTCGGGAATTTTCTAGAACTTTCTCCTTCCAGAACTTTCTAGAGCAGGTTTTTCCAGAACATTCTAGACTCACCGACACAGTCAGCGCGCCTATTTGGAAAAAATCTGAAGCATTTGCCTTCCCATAACAACACAATGTGCTAGAAAGCACATTTTCGTCACCCACTCCCACCCACGCACAGCCACCCCCATCAATCTCGCATATTTCGATGTGACAACAATGGCTATCCACCATCATAACCACCGGTGAGTGGTTGTGGCTGGTTGTGGAGAAAACTTGGCGAATAGGTAAACACGGGTTTCTTTTTATATATATTGATTGATTATTATGTTCAAAAAATATTATCTATTTTTGAATTTCAAGGAGTTTGTATTTTCAGACTCCACTCGACTTCGATCTTCAAAAGTGAACGATCCAATTTTGAAATATAATATATATTAATTTGTATATCTGAACACATTATAATAAAAATAAGAAAAATATCGATCTATTTTGCTCATAAATAATCATTTAATATGTATAATCAATTAAACAGGCTTATAAAAGTCGTAAGATAATCAAATCTGGATTAATCTTATCGGAATATTTTTGTGCAAGTGTACATGAAAAGGGAAATTTTTATATTCTTTACTTAATTTTGCTAAATCAAAGTTCATTTTTAAATTATGATAAATATAAATCAAACAATAGGGAAAATCCATGTTCAGAAACGTTCATAATATATTGAGGTCGAATTTCAAGATAACGCAGATTCATAAATTGATAAGGTAAACGAATTTTATTATTTGAATATTTTATGAACAAGTTTTTGAAAATTAAAAAGACTCTGAAAACCACAGTACTGGGTGGGCCATTAAAAAAATACACGTGTATTTTGCATTTTTTTTATTATATATATTATATGTTATATTTAAAGAAAGTTAAATTTTTTAATTTGTTTGATTTAACTAAGCTAAGGGTCAATGCAAATATTATTCTGCTGACTGCGAAGATTAACCCTTTGACCTTCTGTAGTATAGGTACGTTTTGTCCGTACAACTGATTGACATTGAGATTGTTATGTATTATATTATTGGAAATCCATATAATACAAGACATAATACTGTATTTCAAAAAATAAAATTAATTAATTTAACCTTTCAGTATTATTTCTAATGTAATAACCAGATCCAGGGGTATATTGAGGGTTATGTTGATATCTATTTTTAAATAGATATCGACCAGGTGTACCTACCTCCGAGCATTTTGATTCTAATGCAAAAAAATATGCATATCTCTCTGTTTCTCTCTCTTTTTCTCTTTCTCTCCCCGCATATTGAGTACTTTTTTTCTGCGTGTCCTAACTAGTCCAACATGTTATGGAGACTTTTTAAAAATAATTTTGGAGACCGAATTTAAGAAGAATGCAAACATTCGTCTAGCAGTCCTTGTCTACCATGTACCCGAGGTATTGAGTACATTTATTTCCTCCATTTTCAGGGTTCTTTTTTCCAAAAAGAGCTATGCAGAGTACCAGGGTTCATACTAGTCGGACTTGGATGTTTTTTGAGGTAGATCGGTTCTTCCAAATATTGGTCGGTTTCGAGAAAGTCGTGGCCATTTCTATTTCGGACCTTCACACATTCCGTTCTAGAGACGAAAGACCCAATTAGAGTAGACACAATAACTGACTTCTTTATTGTTATCAAGAATGTTAGCTCAGAATATTTTGAATATGTCCAAATTTTTCAGAAAAGTACTGGATTTTTATCACGGGAATTTATTAATCAATCAAGTCGATAGTCCTTAAATTAAAAAAAAAATTAAAAAAATATAAAAATAAATATATATAGATGTATCACAGAGATGAAAATAAAAAGGTATAGAAGTTTTTTTGGGTGTACATAGAGCTTACAACCTATCGTACGATGGCTGGCTTAAGTGATCACTTTACACAATGTGACGTTCGCCATTTCCACCAATGATACCAGGTCTACTAATTTTTGGAAGTTGTATATATTTAAATTATACGCCACGTTTTACATATGAGTCGTAAAATTCCTCAGCGTGGACGGCACTGATGTTTTTTCGTTCCCCTTAAATGACCATACTCAAAATATTCTGAATGAACATACTGGTAAAAAGGAGTTAAATATAAATTGAAATAATATTTCTGGCGTATTCTAGAGTAATGCTAGTAATTCGGAAGAATTTCGCTACACAGATAAAGGATATTGTTAACCAAACTCCAAAATCATAGATGTATCATTAGCGACATCTCTGGTCATTTAGGGGTAATGAAAAAGCTTTGGTGTCAGCCGCGCCGATGATTGTTACAACTCATATGTGAAACGTGGCGTATAATTTAAATATATAAAACTTCCAAAAATTAGTAGACATGGTATCATGGGTGGAAATGGCGAACGTGACATTGTGTAAAGTGATCACTTAAGCCGGCCTTATGATAGGTTGTAAGCCCTTTTGTACACCCAAAAAGACTTCTCTACCTATTTTCCCGTAAAAAATACAGTTTCCTCTCCGTAAGACATCTATAATATACATTGATTGAAGAACGTTAGTACTTTGCATCAGTGAAAGTGATTTACAAGAAGCATGTTCATACCTATTATTTATGTGTGTTTGTTTCGAGATCGAATATCGAGATCTTTTTTTCGATTTGTGGATCACTCAACCATATTATAAGTATAAATGTAGCGAACGTATTAAGAAAATGTTATCATCATCCCTTGTTCTACAGTTTGGTTTACCTCTTTAATTCTAAAGATTCTTCAATTTAATCGGAGCAATCGCAATCAGAGCTGCAGCTGGCGTTCTACGTTCTACGGAGTGCGGTGATAATTAGAGCTTACTGTGATGGTCGACATAGAGATAGATTTAATAAATTTAGAAAATCATAAAAAAATAATAATCAAAAAAGCCGAGTATGGACATCAAGAATATATTTCTTCTAGTTTGAATCGTTTAAAAGTAAAAGCCTGATATATTTCTTCTCAAGATTCTATGTATTACAAGAGGCTAACAAAATATTGAATATTCAGCTATACAAGTAATATTTCTTAGATCTTTATTATACCATAGATATAATTCTGTGTTAAATTAATATTGTTTGCCAATCCTAATAGACTCGACCTTGTGAGTAGGTGCGAACGAGCCTTTATTATTTATGAATAGGAACAGCAAGTCTCGCGTGTAGCGAGTGCTTTACCATTATTTTAACGAAACGAACCAATCACAGGGCGCTTTGCCTTCGACGGGTTGAGCCGGAGGCGACCGTCCTGATGACTGAATCCGGCCAATGGCGAGCGCCGCCGGTGAAGTCATCGCGCATAGGATGAGTCACTGCACTAGCGTGGATTTCGGAGATATGGTGCAATCGAGACTATAAAAGGAGCGAACACGATATACTCAGCCCTTCAGTTCGAGACCAGACCTGCCAGCGGAAGCGCTGCCCGAGAGACTACTGCCAGAGACTTCATTTGGAGAACAGCATTTGCGGACGGAGTTGCTGCCCGGACGTATGGAGGAATCTACCATTCATCAGTACCAGAGAGGATCATACCGCCACTGTGTAACAGCTAAGGAACACATTTATATTATCTATTACGGTTAATTGTTTTCACTGTCGAAATGTATTTGTTTTGGGAATATTTGAGTTCGGAGTAATTATGTGTAATTGAATATCGCGATTGCTAGTGTGATATTGGTTCAAATCGTACGAGAAAAACGTTCCAAACGGATGTATTTTTATGCAAAGCGAATTTCATACCGTTTATGCTAAAAAAAACCAACGTCGTGAATTCTCTGACTTTGGAAGGATTTTCATGCCTGAATGCTGTAAAACCTTGATAGAAAACGTTAACTTCTATTTCGTCCTCTGTAAGAAAGACAGGGCCAGAATCAGTATAAAAATCATTCACTCATATGGAATAGCTGGGATATTATAAATATGTTACTAACACTCTAACATTTGACCAAAGTAAATGTTGCAAGATGCAGAATCGTGGGACGCCGCTCTGAAAAGGCATAATGAGATTGCACAATAATTTGTAACATCGCTGACTATGCCCGCAAAGGAGGCTAATGTCGTCATCAATTCGTACCAAAAGAGTACATGATTCTTCAAACACCGGCCTAAAAGAAAGGCGCCTCAAGACAACACCCATCATCAGAAACTCGTACCAAAAGAGTGCGTACATCTCAATTATAAGCCTAAAAGAGGGGCGTCACAGGATCACATCTCGTAAAGAAGAGATAGAGTCTCGGGATGCAGTAAGTTCCGGAGGAACGAGGGGGGCCATTTAGTCACTTAGGAAGCTGGTCACCGGGTTTAGGCGGGCGCGGAGCCTTAACCCCCCTCGGCAGAGATGCTGAGGGTTTAAAACAAAAATTTAGCATTCAAAGAAACTATTATTTTATATAAACTCACGGGCTGTTATAAAATTCCTACGAACAAACCATCCCCGAGACCTTATCTACTTATAAAGAAGTTTCGCTTCAAAAATGTGTATTTCGTAGATAGCAAATATATGTATTATTTTCCCACGGAATTAATATGAACAGGTTCATGCACGTCTGAGACGGAACCATTCAAGGTATGATTATGCTAATAAAAAGTGTTTATAATTATTAATTTCAGTGTTATTTAATATGTGTGAATTTTTCCCTTTGCGCCGTTCGAACAATTTTACTGGTTTGTCTCCAATCGAAAATGTTTTATTTCTAATACACGAATTCTTCTGGTGAACGTATTTTATTGTAACATAAATGTATAGATTATTAGGTTCGTTAGATGTTTTTATTACGTAATATTATGCAATTGTTTCCACACTGCTCCTATAAAAGAATTTGAAGTTATTACGATACACAACGGGGTCCTTCATCCATTAGACGAATCATGTGCCAATTCAACGACGTATTACGAATAGTATATATTGTATTTATCGAGATTTAGTCGCATTTATTATTTCTAGTGAGGTTTTTAGTATTGGTTCCAGGCGCCATTATGAGGCGGAAATAGTTCATATTCATAGCCCGACTGCAATAGGTATTTTTGTCGCGTAAGAGGTAGCACTTTTAGGAGTATAACTGTGTTTTATGTTTCGTCCCTGACGGACAGGATGGTATAGCTATGGCTATTTAGGTAATATACTTAGTAAATGCAAAGGGCATTAGGTATTATCAGTTTCGTCTGCGAACCCAAGATGTCAATTAATACGTATTTTTAGTTAATTTATCGTATAGAGTATTTTCGTATAGTAAGAAAATTATTTCATATGAAAAGTTGAATTTTAGCAGTAGTAATATTTCTGTATAGAATATTTAATTTTTAACAACTGTATCGCTACATCATATAGTTGAAGTCGACCGGTTGCATCCTGCCGCTCAATCGCGCGCGCTCACATAAAATAATAATAAAATATTTAATAATCCAATATATTGTATTTTGAACGCGACGTTTTGCTACTTGCTAACCTTCATTATTTAGTAGGACCCACATTAGGGTCATCTTACACCGTTAGCCGTGATAAGAATATGATTTACATTGAGATGCAATGGAAAGATTTGTATTATAGATTTGCTTCGCCTTATATATTCAACAAACACCCCATGGGTTGTCTAACTCTGGTGCCGGACCAGGATCTATACTAAATTATTATTTTTCAAGACTCGATGCCCAACTATCTACCTGGGTCATCACAGTTGGTAGCCGCGACCAGAAGATCGAAATGAAATATATAATAATAAATTAAACTCGCGTCAACTATTTTACGTCAGTATAATATCTTTCATATACTAGAAAGCATCTCTAGAAATACCGTCATTTGACGAGGCTTCCAATATCTATCAGGATCATAACAGTGTAGCCGCGACCAGGAGTTGGAAAATCAATTATACATAATAGATAAAATTAAATATCAACTCGCGGAAATTATCCCACAGCGTTTTATAGTATATCCTAAGACTGAATTCATCTTTTGAACATCTAGAAATATTTAATAATTTTAACAAGACTACTAACTAGCCGGGTCATCACAGTGTCAAGACAAAACTGACTATTTTCAAATCGGTGCACAAACCCACCCTTATATATGGCCATCAAATTTGCATCCTAATGGAGAGAGCTAGAGCAAGGATCCAAGCTGCCGAGATAAGTTGTTTAAGGGAAGCCACACTGATGGAAAGACTGAGAAGTGCCGACATAAGGCACGCACTCAACATGGAGCCCCTACTTCTACATATAGAAAAATCACAAATGAGATGTCTTGGACATCTCATTTATGATTTTGTGTGATAATGTGAATGTCAGAGGAACAAATACCAAAAATAATCCTCTTGGCAACTCCAGAAGGAAGACGGCCGGCGGATCGCCCCAGATTAAGCTGTGAGAAACAATAAAAAAATGTGTATGAAAACAGAATGGATCTGGATTGGTTGACAAATGCAGAAGCAGCGCAAGACAGGGAATTTGGAAGCACTTTGTGAAGTCTTTGGTCACCTCAACTCTACTTGGATAAGGGAATGAAGATGGTGATGATGGTCTGCAAGTTTCTTCAATTGAACAGAGAGATTTTCTTGAGATTGGATTAAATTTGAAAAATATAAATGAATAGATTATTATAGAAAATAATTATAACGCTTTCGTGGGGCTTAAAGCGTACTAATCTGTTAGAGAAAGGAGATATTTATAAATTTACTAACAGAATATTGTGCTTGTCTTGAGCAGTACTGAAAACAAAAACGACAGGTATAAATTTACACCAGTCGGTAAAAGTATTTATAAATGAACTCTGGTACAACCCCAAAACTGTCGATAAATTCCCTAAAATAAGTTAATATACTCTGAATAAACATATGTGGCATAAATATCAGTAAATACTTTATTCGACCTTATGTTTTTGGATAATCATCTTTTCGTAAATAAAGATTTGACCTTATATTTGTATATAATAATCAATCTCTTTGAAGTTGCAATAAGAACTTTAAGAAATTATAGTAACCCCCCCCCCGCGCCGCTATCGAAGCACAGTGGGCATGACACTGGCTTCTCACACCAAGGGTTCCGTGTTCGATTCTCGATTAGGTCACAATCAATCTATGTGATTTACTCAAGCCTGGGTGTTTTGCGGTGTATTTAACTTATGCAATCGGGCCTCATGGCCTCTCGAAGCGTAAAATTAAAAAAAAAAAGTAGTCTTACGGACGTTAGCTATCATATTGGCTATGAGAACTTTGTTGATTGCGGCTCCGAACAGGTCTGTAGTACTAGGCAAAACTATTGTTTCAAGGTTTTAGCCATGATGTTCTTTTTCTTCCAAGGCCCCGACTTCCGGCAAACTTTCTCTGCATAATGAGATGCAAAGTCTCGTACTTCTCTGGATGCTTAATTACATGTCCGAGATATTAAAATTTTCGGATTTTAATTGTTTTAATAACTTATTTATAACATACTCCGACATAACATCATAACATCTTCATTAATATTTCTGTCCAGTTAAGTTGCAAGTATTATTTTTTGCGCAGCTACAACGGGATACTCGGCCAAATTACTGTATATGAAAACATAACAAAAACCTTCCAGATTTGAGTAAATTGATAGATAGATGTGTTGTGACCTCACTTGGAAATGAACATAGGACCGGACCACGAAGGCCGCCATTGTAATCCTTAAAAATATTTTAAAACTTATGACTTGTTTATAAAATATTTTAAAACCGAATTAATATGGATGAATAAGACAAAAAGGGATAGGGGTCTGAATTTAAGTAAAGTTTAGCATATATACACCCACTTAATTAAAATTACGTACGTATATAGCTAAACTTCTTAAAAGTTAAAGTTTCACTGCATATTTGATCCTGGTTCTGGCCTAGGGTGCTTAAATATAATCACAATAGGACTCATCCAAAAGATTAAGGTAACTTAGCAGACATGTTTAAATAGCAATTAATCGGAAACCTAAATTAATGAGCGATAATGGATGGGATACATAAATGGATGATTGGAGGCCCCGAATTTGATATTCATTCATGTCGCCTGCTGTTTCCAGGTTTTCGAATAATAGTTCACGAGAATTGAGTGTCAAAAGTTTTCTTCAAATCTTCGTTACCATATATTTCTTCCATTCATCAATAATTATGTACTTACCAAATCGTATACATAGAGAGCATCATACATATTAAAAAGTGTAATGAATATACAATATTTTATCTTATTAAAGGTTTTCAAAAAATCATATTATAAATGATTATAAAAGGTATAATTAATAAGAATATACTTTGTTTTCACCACTAATATGTTCAAAATATCAATATATTTCGGGGCCAATGATCCCTTCATCAGAAAAAATATAAAAAATGTTTTGAATGCTGTCACCGAGGATTACAAATTTTAAATTCGTAATTTGATATTTTGTAGGAAATATACTACCTCTTACAAAATCATGTTTGATAATCAATTTTAAAAGCAAAGACTGCAATATCTACGTATTATAAAAAGAAAAATGAAAGCTTATATCGATATCGATGATACAGGAATGTCCAGCAATATTCATATTTCAAAAATGAAATATTTTTATACACGCATATAAAAGGATAATGGGGCAATTTTTTTATACAATTATTTCCAAAACATGAAGGTTTTATAGATTTCAAGAAATTTCCTCGGTTAGTGGCAGGTATTTTGTATTTATCTCCGAAACACCTCAGTGGGATGTTGTGCTGCCTTTGCTTTTATACCCATCATATATTGAATATGTATGTGTCTATTTATACATTCCCAACCTTCACAGGTATAACTATCATAGATTTCATAGCACGATATTAAAAATAAAAATTATTGGAACCCTTGTAAACGATGGATCATGGATAGAACGATACCATACAAAGAAATAAAATTTCTTATGTCTACTTAAGTAAATATTTTTTTACGTAATTTATTTTAACTGATTTTATTATTAAAATAAATTAATATTATTTTACGTGTCTTTACTTAGTTTTTTATTATTTTTTGCAAAGGGTACATACGATTTTTTGAAATGATTGTGATTTTTGAAATATGAAATAAGTAAAAAAACATTTAATACATTTTAAAATCAAAATTCATCTAAGGCAGAAAATTAAGTACAAAAAACTGATGTTTTTAATCTCTTTGAAATTCTACACATACATTCAGTTTATGCTAGACGGTTCATAATTATGTTATTTTTGTCTTCAATCTCAGAAATGAAGTTTTCTTAATTTAAGCAGGAAAATTGGTTTTTGCCATGGGATAAATAAGCTCGCAGCTCTATCGCTTATATTAGGAGATAATTTAGTTAAAAACATCGATACCGGCGTCTTGCTTCTCTTGGGATGTTTTTATACCTTTTAGGTTAATAAAATAAAAATGTTTTTTTAGAACGCTGCTTAGATATATCACAAGTACAAAGTAATTTAAAGTAGTCGCTTTAATATGAATTTTAATACTGATATAATTAAATTTATTATTCAATCATATTTTTTAAAAACTGCTCGGGATATAATAAATAAAAAATTATATAAATAAGTGCTTCAAATTAATATATTACTTTTAAATTATTAGATTTTTTGAAAAAAATTAAAAATTATTTAATTTGGTGCAAAATAATTCATAAAATTACCTGAAGTACATAAGTTTCAGTTGTATCAAAACACATTTATCTTAGTAGGTACGACATTTACAAATAATAATTCATTATCAATTCGTTTCGGTATAAACGAATTTTGTATATTATAATTGTATTTATCAGTAACGTAAAATCTTTAAGTGAGCAGGTAGCTATAAATATAATATGAATTGGTAATATGTTTATGTCCTGTATTAACAAGAGTACCCAAATTAAATAACAACACCATTAAGCAAGTAATAATAATGGTTGCACCACTCCGGTTACCACCGTTACCTTAACCGCCGGTTTCCACCATTAATTAGTATTTCCGCCGGTCACCAATAAAATTAAAATAAACTTTTGTTCTGGTGCTAACTCTGATGTAGGAAATGAAACTTGGAATTAGCAAAAAAGAAATGAAAGTAGTGTGAATGTGGTGAAAATGCGGTCACTGAGCCCTTCTACAGAAATTCTTTAGTCGATAGAATGAGAAATGAACAAATGAAGAGTGAATTTAATGCTGAGTGTAGCGTGGAAGATAGAATAAAACCGGGATCGCTGATATAATATGGTTATAAAGAAGGTATATACGAGCGAGAAAATTATATTTAAGGAAATATATGGTATGTATCGCGAAAGACCTGACACTATCAGATACTATAAATATTGGAGGATGACTCTGTTACAACCGTAAAGTATGCATGAGAAGATGTATGAATGTAGCCGAAACAAAATGCTGAGATAGAAGAATGTGGCTTCCTAACCTCTTCCTCTACCCCTGCTGGGAAACGTGATGGTCAGTCTGTTAGTTGGGTGATGGAGAAGGATATTTTTTTTCATTAATCTCAATTCATAAGGTTTAAAACTATTTTGTCACTTTTATTTTGCAATCAATTTCATTAAATATCTTTTTCAAATATATAAAATAGTCAACCTCGTTCGTGAATACCTAGCATTTTTTTCTAAAATATTGGTATTTAAAAAAAGAATTACAAATTAAATATATCCTATAATAAATAAACCGCCCCGAATTCCCGGGTAATCGAGAGATCACTGTATTCACTAATTGAAAATGTAAAGAAACGTAGAGCCCCCGCTGATTTGTTTGCGTGTACAGGAGGTGGTGGTAGATAAATAAGCAAAGGACTCGGCCAGGGGCGTGTATCTTGCGGGCTATCTCCACGCAGCACAAATGGGCGAATAAATTAGAATTTAGCGAGCGTTCTTTGTTGGCGCCCGTGGATAGGCAACCACCGGGCCTCGGAGTGCGCTCAGTGGTCCCTCTCAGTGGGAGGCGTTGTATGAAATATGTAAGCGATCAGCTTTTTCGCTAACCCATCGGCCTGGCCCACACTCGAATAGCGCGCCTAGGCTTTTATGATGATATTTCATTAAAAATAACCGCACTTTTTTCATACTTATTTAATAACCTAACTGGTTACGTCACCTTCATATTTTCAAAAAAATCGTGTTTTTCTTTATCTCAAAGCTAAAAATTATTTGAGTCATAACTCATTCAAAAATTCTACGAATTGGCGGAATTATAACAATCGGAATCTAGCGTGGTAGCGAATTTTTAAATGAAATTACAATATTCTTTTGCTTTTTTTCGATATTTCCCTTTTAAGATTTTTGGAGATAAGGATTTTGTTGAAATTTGGAATTTATCTTTCTCATAATATTATCAACAATGTAGCGTATGTTTTTATCGTGAATTTTTAATTTGAAAATGATTTTCAAACAGATTTATTTTGAAATAATAGTTAGTATATATGTACTCTTTCTATTGATTGAAGTAAAAAAGTTGTCTAGTGGAATGAGTTGCCAAAAACCACATAAAAAATAAAATATTTTTTTAAAATTGTGTTTCTTAAAACATAAATTCTTACTTACTTACTTACTTACTTACCATCACGCCGTTTCCCTGTGGGGGTAGGCAGAGAGGATAGAGCGCCATACTCTTCTGTCCTGGCATACAACTTTCGCTTCGTCTACATTCATACATCTTCGCATGCAAGCTCGACGGTGGTTCAGGCTTCTAACAGGACCATCTTCCAGTATCTGGTTAATCTGGTCATGCCACGTCTTCCGTGGTCGCCCTCTCTTTCTGGCGCCGTCAACACTTGCATCATATATCTTTCTTACCATTCTTTCCTCATTCATTCGCCCAACATGCCCAATCCACCTGAGCGACCCTATTTTTATTCTCTGTATTATGCTATGAATATCTTCATTCTTTACTCTATTATTCATGGATTTACCATACATACGTCTAAGGGACCTCATCTCCACTGTATTCAATCTACTTTCGTTCCTATAAATAAATTCACACAGATTAAATAATTTTAATTATATCAAGATAATAGTTTACTGTGTAATATAAGAGAAAAAAACATGTCATCAGTTCATATAGGCCCCTGAAAGTGGAGCATTTATTTTATTTTTTATTTTATCTTATTTGCTAGATAATTATTGTTTATTTCATGCAACTAGTAGTTTTTATTTACTTTATTTCAAATCTTTTTTCAACATCATCATCATCAAATCCAATCAAAAATTTCAAAATCTACAGAGTTAAAGGTACAAATGTATTGTTCACACATTTCCTTGGACAGAAATCGCATACTATAGAATCTTATATTTTATAATGTATTATTTTACCTCCCGTACCCTGGGGTCCTTCCAACCTTTTTGTCCTTTAGCGTCCAGCGGAGATCCTAATAGCATAATAAAATAGCTGTCCTTTCAAACCGACCTGCCTGTTCTAAATGAAGAAAGATTGAAGCAATTTGTGTTGCTGGAAACTGTTGAATATTATGTTTTATTTGATGGTGTGAAATACAATATTGTACATGATTCGTAATACAGTGGTCCACTATGTGCGTTCCCATAATTATTTTAGTCTTTCTGAGTAATTCTGGATCATCTGAATCATTATTGGGTGAATAACACCTTGTTATATAATATTTCTTGCCGACAAGGCAAAATAAAATAAACTATCCTTGTCCTACAAGTCTAATGGATTGATCGGACGATGCCAATTCAATTATTATTATTATATTAGCTAGCGTAAGTGATTGGTTTACACAATGCGATATTCACCAATTTCACCGTAAGAACATCCACATATTATCAAATTACTGAAAGTTGTATATATTATGTTCTTCACCTGTCTTCTATAAAATATTTATATATTTAAAATTAATAAGGGTCTATGCTATAGCCATCTTTGGTGGAAACGTATACATGATAAAATAATACACCGATGATATTAAATTTTATATTTGGATAGCGCTGAATAACTTAAATATTTCAGAGAAAAATCTGATTTAATTAATAAACATAATTAATTAACTGCGAGAATGAAAATATTTCTACTCCGTTTTATTTATATTCACTTCCATTAAGATTTAATGCCGTATTATTTTATAATTACACCGAAAATTCTACAGTTTCTGAAATTGCAAAAAGAAGACTGGCATTTAAATAGTTATCTTCGCTTCAACTTTTTATTTTATTAAAAAAAATACTAATATAATTAATTTTCTTTCAATCGTAATTGTCAATTAATTATAATAATAACGATATTTAAGTTTTTCAAACACATTCCGATATTTTATATTTATAATATAGGTATAAGCCTAATTGTGCTACATACATACAATTCCTTTTTGTTATGATGACGGCACGAGAGCAATCATTAAACGCTTCGCCAGATGTGGCTTTAGCCTCACAAGAAAGAGTTATTTGGCCCCATTAATGAAATTTATTGCACGATATATTCGTTTCGCAATTAGCGCCACGCCAAGGGATCGGAAAATTCCGACTTTACGTTCGGCTCACCCTTGAATATTTCCTGATAATCTCAGCGAGCCCCGACTAAAGTAAAATTCTGAGAATAATTAAGTCTCCATAAATATTTTGTAATGGTTAGCTTCTTTAGATTATTGATTTAATATATTATTGTAAAAATAAAGTAGGAAGATAATCGCTTTAAAATAATTTATATATATTAAACCTTTTTATATCTCCCACCTATATAAACAAAATGGTACCGTTATTAAATTATTTATTCTTACTTAACTAAATTTCGTATTGAATAAAACATTCACATAGGAATAAATAAGTTTATAAGTATACATTTAAATGAGTTATTTATTTACGATTATTTTATTAAATTTTGATACAAAAAATAATGTCCATAGCTCTCTAAAACATTTTCTATTTTCGAAAGCATTTCCACTTTATCGATGGCTTCGAGTTATTTTCCCGGGAACGAAGAGTTTAAAAAAAGGATTTTCCATAACAATGAGGAAGAAGTGTAGGATATAAATGGGAATTGTTCTTTAAACTTTCCCAAAGGAATCACCTGTGGCTTGGAAATTGATGTGTTACAATATTTCGTCTCTTTTCAGTTTATTTTATTCCCATAATGCCTCTGGTCTTACATAAGCTTCGTAACAAACAAATATAATATGTAACAAATATGAACATATTGGGCCCAACTTTGACCACTGATTGATCACATTGAATATATTTCTTATATCTTCTACCAATACCATTTATATTCCTGTCCAAAAGTTGACAACCGAATATAAAGTGAGCTAGGCAAATATAAAAGGTCACATATTTTTTGATTCGTTGATGTTTGCCACGTAATTTAAACATAGCCTTTTCTATCCAATAATAAAATTGTGATCGTAACAGTTATGCAATTTGCCTCTTAAATTTATATATTTGTATTAAATAAATTATTGATGGTAAATTGCATTGTGTAAAGCGATCACTTAAACAATTTCATAAAGTTCATAAGCCCCGGGCCATTCTATAAAAGACGTTTCTCATATAAATATTTTCGTCTCTGTAAGACTTCTATATTTTATCTTAATTAATGATTATATCTCTGTGGAAAAAACCTAGTATTGTATTCTCAGAACATTTAAAAATATTAACATAAATATATATTGGTCTATAAAAGGAATTTAAAAATTTTAATAATTATTTTCAGGCATAATATAGTCTACCTACTATATTTTTTTAATAATTATGAAATATGTCATACATATTATTTATTTATATTCATTTATTTATTTATTTACTTATATACGCCCAATACAGGCTTTTACATAAAAAATATTACATTAAATTCAAAAATATATGTACATTAAACAATATCAGAAATAAGCAGTTAAATATAAAATATATGAATATAAAGTATGTACATGTATAAGCAATAAAAGATATAAGCAGTGAAAGTATCATGTATAAGCATTAAAATAGGAGTATAAAAATTAAAAATATAAATTAAAAATATAAAATACTTTAAAAATACAAAATACAGAGCAGTAATGTGTATAAAAAAATATATATTGTTACACATCATTACATGTATATATTAACAGTAGTTAGTAATGAAATAGTATTGTCTCTTTAAGTATAACTTTATTTTCACTAGACTGTCATTGAAAACATCAACCATATAGCCAAATTCATTACCAGTCTTTAATATTCTGCTAATTAAGGCATTTGACTGGTAATTCGTTCTGGAATTTTGGCAATAAAATATGACAATTTGTCGAGTTCTATGTAAGGACGGAATATTATACTTGATACACACTACAAGGTCAGGTCTGTCCAACATATTATTTACAATTTTGTAAAGAAGAACTATATCACAAATTTTTCTTCTATCATATAAGGTGAGTAAATTCAGTATCTTCAACAGGTTATTGTATTCTATGTTTTGTATTGGTTTTGGTATCTTGTAGTTAATGTATTTGAGAAATTTGCATTGGACACGCTCAATACTGTCTATATGTCCATTATAATATGTAGACCAAACTGATGAGTAGTATTCTAATTAAAAATGTCCTTAGGTTTTCACGGCCGTTCAGAATCTTCTGTGTATAGTTTTCTGGGATATTCTGCCGTGTATATGTGACCTCTGTGACCAACGTTTCGGATCCATTGCAGGGTCCATCATCAGGGCTGATGTGATGAGTGAGTGACTAGCAATACTTAACCTACACTTCAACACTCACTCATCACATCAGCCCTGATGATGGACCCTGCAATGGGATCCGAAACGTTGGTCAGAGAGGTCACATATACACGGCAGAATATCCCAGAAAACTGTATACAGAAGTATTCTAATTGGCTCCGGACAAGAGATGTGTATAATATTTTAATGCTTTCAATTGATTGAAGTGGCCGTGATGTCCTTAAAACAAATCACAGCAATTTTAGAGACTTACAAGTTATCTCATTTATATTAGGTCCTTACATATGAAATTGGCGTTTAGTATGGGAGGAACATAAAGCCGATTTTTTTTTATTATAATATTTTTATTTAATCAAAGTTTGTACCATTGCTATCTATGCACTTTTGCCATCTCATAGGTAGTTCATCGATCCCTTTACTAAAAAATCCATTCAGACGGGAATCAATAAAATCTTTGAAGGCGGTTTGGACTGCCCCTTCGGAGTTGAATTTTTTCCTTTGCAAGAAGTTATCCAAATTTCGAAAAAAATGGTAATCTGTTGGGGCAAGGTCCGGAGAGTACGGTGGATGTCTTAGACATTCCAATTGAAGCTCCTCTAATTTGGTAGCCGTCTGTTGTGCAGTGTGTGGTCTAGCGTTATCATGAAGCAGCAGTGGCCTAGAGCGATTAACCAGCCTCGGTTGTTTAGCAGCTAGCTTTTCCATCATGGTTTGCAGTTGCTGACAATAGACATCTGCCGTAATCGTCTGGCCAGATTTAAGATTTAAAATCCCTTCATTATTGTGCCGGTTGAGTAATGCAACGCAGCAGTCAACGCGCGTTTGTTGATTTGCTTCACTCAAGTCGTGAGGTACCCACCTTTCAAGCTTTTTCACCTTACCAATTTGCTTCAAGTGGATTAAAACAGTTTTATCACTAACACCGCAGCCTGCAGCTAACCGGATGTGGTTTGCGATGGATCCGCTTCCACAATAGCCTTCAATTCTTCATTATCAACTTTGGTCTCCGGCCGTCCACGGGGCTTGTTCTGCAGGTCGAAATTTCCAGAACGAAAACGTTGGAACCAAAAACGCACTGTGTTTTCTTTTGCGGCACCGTCGCCATACACATCATTAATCCTTCGAGCCGTTTCTGCAGCACTGGTGCCACGGTGGAACTCGTACTTGTAAATAACGCGATATTTCAAGTTTTTCATTTTGTAAACTGAGTGACGTAAAGAAAAACAATTGAGGAAAAAACAAATGAATTATAATTTTCAAAACACAAATACATGAGTAAATAGCTGTATAAATTTGGATTTGGAATTCCTAACCAAAGAGAAGATATTTGAGATCAAATTTGCCAGTACGGCAAAACATCAATTTCATATGTAGGGACCTAATATTATATTTATATTTAATAAAATTATTAACCATATAAATGTATTATAAATTAAAAATAATATTGCTTAGTACTCAATTTTAAGAATGTAGAAGTATCACTACTGACTGCAAAATCTATGTATAATATGTCATGGTAAGGACCATAGATGTCTCTTGTAAGCTCTAAGCCACCTTAAAAAAATCCACACACCTTTTCAATATGCATAAATTGCATCGTCTTTGTGAGACTCCTATAATCTCTCTTTAATTTAAAATAAATATTTATTAATTGGGTATTTAAATACTTGAAACGACTAAAATTCCTCGAGTACAGAGTATGAGAAACGTTGTCACGTATTCCGAACAAGATCTTGTGAAAGATTCCCACCTGCTCACTTTGCTTACTCATATATGTCCATGTTTGGAAAGCTCCACAGAGATACAACGTAACTCGTGAGGCGCCTCGTCCATTTTATTAAAATGATGTAGGTACCTACAAGTAATTGTAAAAATACAATATTTATCTATAATTAAGAAATTGAGAAGAAGTTATAATATATTTTTTTAAATATTTGGTCGCTGAATAACAATAATATAAAAAACGATGACTGACGGGTCAAAAATTAGCCATCATTAAGTTTAATGTTCAAATTGTGAATATTAAGAGCTTAATCACTGTGATGATGTGAGTATACTGATGGTTTTATAAATTAAATGAATTCACCAATTTTCACCTAATTATTCTGCAGTAAGAGATTAAATGTCATCTAGAGCCTGCAAAGTCATAGACACGTAGCGTCACGTGTTTGTCGAGAAGGGAGTAAAACTTAATTAAAACAAATAAAAGGGTGATTATTCCGACTCAGACAAATGAGTTTGGGTTGTCACTGTGAGCACAGCCTTATCGCCGTGTTTATAGACTTAGTTTTCCTGAGGGAATGTTATGGCTCCGGGTATAATGTAAATCTGCGTGTTCTGATAAAATCTTATTACTGAGATTCCTTTGAAAATCTTCGCAAATTGTGCACATTTGTTATAAAATATGCATATTAAAAATCGTCTTTATTTTCTCCCTGATATCGCCTAAAAATCTCAATGAATATTTTTTAGCTGTATCCTCTTATGAAAAGGATTTAATATGTGCGATATTATGCGTTGTTTCTGTAAAACGAGATACATTAATTAAATTAAATATTTTATTCGTTCTCTCAGTCGATGTGCTAATCTGCTTCAATCTGTTTCAACAGCTTGAATTACTTACTTCCACTATTCGCGATCCTGGGCCTTGTTTGATGAGGCTTCGGTCGTCTTGGAATTAATCTATCCATTTTGTCATCTCTCGCATTCCGACCTTATACATTTTCATTGATTGAAAATTTTTCAAGCAACGTTTTTTTTCCTGAATTTGTTTTTCTTGAGTATGTAGTGCCAAACACCTAAATATTTTCAATTAAGTTGAAATCAAGAATGTTGCCGGCAAATAAAAAAGTGAAATGTGGTGTCCTTCACGATATTTCTTAAATGAATTTGTATTGTGGCAAGGTGCACCCGTCCTGCATTAATAATTTATTCCATCTTCTTCAAACCATGTGTCTAATTTGGATATCTAATACTGATACCTTTTTACAGACACCGCCGACCAGTGCATAATAAAAATAGATTTCATCGTTTAAGTAAAGTATTTTTCATTCTATTTTTCTCCTTTCAATAGTGTTAAAATTTTATAAAAATGCGTTATTTACTTGACTGCACTGAATTTAATATAATAAACTTTACAAAAGCTTGTTGAAATATACATGGCATCTACTACATGTATTGGAGGCAGAAGAGAAGGCATTCCTGGGGCGGCCGGCCTGCGCAACCAGCTTGTATGTTCCCAAGGCATTGTAGAAAAAGTAAACTATATTTTTATGGCCTCTGATAATCAGTATTATTTAAACTTTTGAGCGGTTCAACAAATTTAAAATTATAAATTACGTATGGAGAAATCTAAATGTTTACCTAATGACGTCCTTTAGTGTTGTTTTTATATAATGAAGAAATTTAATATTTCATAGGTTGCAGTGCCAAGTGATCTAGTGAAATTTACGACTTCCAATAGTCAGAGTCGTCCCTTAGTGTTGCTTTTATATAATGAAGAAATTTAATATTTCATAGGTTGCAGTGCCAAGTGATGTAGTGAAATTTACGACTTCCAATAGTCAGAGATATCAAAATTGATCTGGAAGGCTGCAAGTACTTTTGAGACAGGGATTTACAATAATTGATATTGATGTCAAAGTGTAAGATAAGATAAGAATGTCACCTGAATTACGGGCCGAATTAAACAGAGGTCCAGTCAATCCAGTATCATTGATGACCGTAAAATAACGTTTAAAAAAGCACATTTATATGACTGATTTTCACGAAAGATATCTTAATTAAGAAAGCATTAAAATAAGAATAAATATTTTAGTGGTATGTGTACCGGTATCAACTAACAATGAAAAAAAAAAGCAATGAAATTCTGCAATGAAAATTTGGATTGAAATATTTGATCAATAATGAAGAATGTTCGCCGTACTTCTTCGATTGAATTAGAAAAAATGTTGCCAAAAAGCATTGTGCCAACAGAAGCTTTGTGGTGGTGCGGTGATGATCTGGGGTTGCTTCGCAGCTGATGGGGTCCGAAAATTAATAAAAATATTATTTTAAATACAAATAACGAAGAATAATGTTATTATGTATATATAAATAAATAATGACATGTTAAGAAACTTGATGTGACAGTCGCAGCCACTCAACCTAAACTGTATAGAACTGCTTTGCTAGAAAAATGAAAAAACATTGTAATAATACTTTTAAAGAAAACTTGTGTTATGCGTACTTCAAAAATAGTGTAAAGCTATTTTAAAGATGGATTTGGCATTAACATTGAAGAGATTATTCATGATAACCACTAAATAATATAAACCCTGTTATGGTATCTCTACGTGAGTTTAATAATTTTTAAATATTTAATTCATTACTTACTAAGTTTCAAGAGAAACAGAATCTCGACAGGTCAACAGGTGAAGTATCAGGAAAGTAAGAGATTATATTTCTATCGAAACTAAAGTAGTGAAAATAATATTTAAATATTATTAAACTCATATAGAGGTAACAAGGTTAATATAATTTATTGATATAGTATAAAGCTACATCCAACGAAACAATAAAAACTGATTCAAGGAGTGCCCCATTTTATAATTTTAAGTGTATTTAATATTTTAGGTGTATTTTCCAATAAAACAGTTGAATTATATATATTTTTTCGTGTTGTGTTGTATTCATTTTGAATTTTAAAAAAATGCAAATTTTTTCAAAATTTAAATTTAATTGAAACATTTAAATTAAATTTAAATTTTTAAATTTAATTTAAATTTAAAAATTAAATTAAAAAAAACATTGCCAAATTGTTTATTAATATATTTTATATACATATACTAACGTGACAATTATATATTAATTTATTATTCAAAAAAATGATAAAAATGTTGCAAAAGGTATAGCATTTTTATTTTTTATTATGTCTGATATTACATTAAATTTCTGCTAGACTTAAAACTGTAGCATTTGTACAATTTTACATACAATAAATACATTTTTAAATATTGATTGTATTATTTGTATGTATCTACCTATTATATTTTTAATTAATTACACCTACATGCTTCGGAAAAACCTTTCCATCGTAAAATTTAAGTAGATACATACAAATAATACAATCAATATTTAAAAATATCAATCTACAATGTTGCTGAATCAATTGAAAAAATAAATACATTTTCCCACAAAATACCAAATATTTTGAAGTTCAATCGATAAAAATTGTCGTACAGTACGACAGAGTTCAAACTATATTCGAATCAATAAGTTATAACTCTAATTTTTCTTTTTATATTCGGTAACTTCAATATCGTTCCGTAGATGTTTAGAGCGGTGATAATTTGAGCTAGCTCATAAAGTATTCTCTTTACACAATAAATTGTCAGATATTTTGGCAAGAGAAATCATGCGATGAATACAAATAGCGAGCGTTACCCGCTTTTCACGGTAAGAGATTAAATATTTGGGGAAAACATTAAACATTGACATTTCATGGTTTAGTACTGAAATATTAAATTAAAGGTTCAAAGCCGCGTTCAGAGTTCAGTGAGCCGCCGAAAAAAATCCTCTTTAAACAATGTTCGAGGGAAATGGATAAATATGGTAGAATTTTTAAAACGGGTTTAATAATATATTTCTGGGTTAGCTACAAAATAAACTGAGAATAATTATAAAAGTATAAAAATAATTTCGTTCTTGGCAGCCTCGTATTATCTTCTCGTATTTTTATATCATAGAACACTTTTTAATATTAATTTTTGTGAAAATTTAAAAATAATATCAAGATAATATAAAAAATATAAAAATCTTTCTGTCTGATATCAAACGTTATGTCTGATATTAAAATTACTAAGTATTATTCATTCAAATTTCTTTTTTTTTATTCATGAAAATTAATAATTAGCGACTATATACAGTGTATACGTCATTTTAAACGTCATACCCTCTATACGTCATTTTTTGAAATGGAAACGATGTGTAACTTTACTAATGTACACCCATGTAGAGATCCTAAAAATATCAAAGAGGTCTCATTTAAAAGATAAAACAATAAGGATTAGGTTAGATATTATACCAAAATTTAAAAAGAAGATACCAAAAATTATTGTTAAAAATAATTTACGAAAAAAACATGTTTTTTTACATATAGAGGGTGTTTTTTTCGATAAAATTGATCATATTTTATGCTATTTATGGCTCCGAACCGGTCACCAGACACTTAGTGGATGCACTGTATAAAAATAATATTATTGAATGAGTTGGCATTCACTTTGTGGTGCAACAATAATTTTTTTATTATTATAAGATATGTACTACACCCACAATATTAGAGTTAATTATCATTAAAATAGTTAGGCGACTCCTTGCCTTACCTAAATAGATTCATAAAATTTTGTATTAAAGTTAGATATAAACTATACCTGATAATAAAAGATAAAATAAAAAATAAATAAAAGATAAGATAAAAAATAAACTATGCTCCACTCGAAACGATAGTTCTATTCAATAATATTAATTTTATACAAGTGTGTCTGATAATTGATTGTAATTTCTGCAAAGGTCTATATTTTTATTAAAATTATAAAGATCATCGTGGATAATCATTTTTAAGTGAATGAACACGAAATTAATGCTATCATTTTATTATTTTAAAAGCTTACATTATAGTTCGTATTTCATAATTAACTAAGGGGCCTTTACTTACTTCGTAATTAATTGATGTATTAATATGAACAATAGTTTTGATTTTCCAAAAATATTTTATTTAATGAAATATGTACGAAAGTTACTCGTTATATTTATGTTGTCTTTAATTTAAATTTATTGTTTTTAGCATTGATTGTGTACCAGTATGAAATGTAATTGATCTTTTTGAGAAGTACATTATTATACTATAACACATGTTAAAAATAAGTTTAAGCAATATCTTAATTCAATTCTACTTCTGTAAAATGAACTAACCCTGTGATGGTCGACATAGATATAGATTTAATGAATTTAGAAAATCCTAAAATAATAATATTCAAATAAGCCAAGTATGGACATCAAAAATATATTTCTTCTATTTTGAATCGTTTAAAAGTAAAAGCCTGATATATTTCTTCTCAGGATTCTATGTATTACAAGAGACTAGCAAAATATTGAATATTCAGCTATACAAGTAATATTTCTTAGATCTTTATTATATATACCATAGATATAATTCTGTGTTAAATTAATACTGTTTGCCAATCCTAATAGACTCGACCTTGTGAGTAGGTGCGAACGAGCCTTTATTATTTATGAATAGGAACAGCAAGCCTCGCGTGTAGCGAGTGCTTTATCATTATTTTAACGAAACGAACCAATCACAGGGCGCTTTGCCTTCGACGGGTTGAGCCGGAGGCGACCGTCCTGATGACTGAATCCGGCCAATGGCGAGCGCCGGCGGTGAGGTCATCGCGCATAGGATGAGTCACTGCACTAGGGTGAATTTCGGAGATATGGTGCAATCGAGACTATAAAAGGAGCGAACACGATATACTCAGCCCCTTCAGTTCGAGACCAGACCTGCCAGCGGAAGCGCTGCCCGAGAGACTACTGCCAGAGACTTCATTTGGAGAAACAGCATTTGCGGACGGAGTTGCTGCCCGGACGTATGGAGGAATCTACCATTCATCAGTACCAGAGAGGATCATACCGCCACTGTGTAACAGCTAAGGAACACATTTATATTATCTATTACGGTTAATTATTTTCACTATCGAAATGTATTTATTTTGGGAATATTTGAGTTCGGAATAATTATGTGTAATTAAATATCACGATTGCTTGTGTGATATTGGTTCAAATCGTACGAGAATTCCGTTCCAAACGGATGTATTTTTATGCAAAGCGAATTTCATACCGTTTATGCTAAAATTTGAATACACGGATTTCTATATGAATTACTTAGTAGCATTATAATAATTACTGTATTGCGTAGGTATTGCGCAATCATTACCGGTCTACAACTAATTCTTTATGAATCGAGTACCTCGGTATATTCGGCTTAACAAGTAGCTTCAGAAAGACGAGTAAAGGACAGAATGGGGAGATCTAACTAAAGATTGGGGATATCTGGTTTGTGTTAGCCTAGCTGGCTGAGGGGTGGATGATTGCCGGCACTTGGGCGTGGAACCCGCACAAGCCCCTGCAGGGTCCCTTAAAAGCGGGGCCCTCCTTGTTGCTCGGGGTCGTCAATAAACCGACCACCTAACCTCATCTGGCGCAAACTACTTAAACCAACACAAAGGTTCCCTTTGTCTTTGGAAGGATTTCCATGCTTGAATGCTGTAAAACCTTGATAGAAAACGTTAACTTCTATTTCGTCCTCTGTAAGAAAGACAGGGCCAGAATAAATATAAAAACCATTCACTCATATGGAATAGCTGGGATATTATAAATATGTTACTAACACTCTAACATTTGTCCAAAGTAAATGTTGCAAGATGCAGAATCGTGGGACGCCGCTCTGAAAAGGCATAATGAGATTGCACAATAATTTGTAACATCGCTGACTATGCCCGCAAAGGAGGCTAATGTCTTCATCAATTCGTACCAAAAGAGTACATGATTCTTCAAACACCGGCCTAAAAGAAAGGCGCCTCAAGACAACACCCATCATCAGAAACTCGTACCAAAAGAGTGCGTACATCTCAATCATAAGCCTAAAAGAGAGGCGTCACAGGATCACATCTCGTAAAGAAGAGATAGAGTCTCGGGATGCAGTAAGTTCCGGAGGAACAAGGGGGGCCATTTAGTCACTTAGGAAGTTGGTCACCGGGTTTAGGCGGGCGCGAAGCCTTAACCCCCCTCGGCAGAGATGCTGAGGGTTTAAAAAACCAAAATTTAGCATTCAAAGAAACTATTATTTCATATAAACTCACGGGCTGTTGTAGAATCCTTTCGAACAAACCATCCCCGATACCTTATCTATTTATTCATAAAGAAGTTTCACTTCAAAAATGTGGTATTTCGTAGATAGCAAATATATGTATTATTTTCCCACGGAATTAATATGAACAGGTTCATTCACGTCTAAGACGGAACCATTCAAGGTAAGAATATGCTAATACAAAGTGTTTATAATTATTAATTTCAGTGTTATTTAATATGTGTGAATTTTTCCCTTTGCGCCGTTTGAACGATTTTACTGGTTTGTCTCAAATCGAAAATGTTTTATTTCTAATACACGAATTCTTTCTAGTGTATGTATTTTATTGTAACATAAATGTATAGATTATTAGGTTCGTTAGATGTTTTTATTACGTAATATTATGCAATTGTTTCCACACTGCTCCTATAAAGAATTTGAAGTTATTACGATACACAACGGGGTCCTTCATCCATTAGACGAATCATGTGCCAATTCAACGACGTATTACGAATAGTATATATTGTATTTACTGAGATTTAGTCGCATTTATTATTTCTAGTAAGGGTTTTAGTATTGGTGCCAGGCGCCATTATGAGGCGGAGATAGTTCATATTCATAGCCCGACTGTAATAGGTATTTTTGTCGCGTAAGAGGTAGCACTTTTAGAAATATAACTGTGTTTTATGTTTCGTCCCTGACGGACAGGATGGTATAGCTGTGGTTATTTAGGTGATACATTTAGTAAATGCAAAGGGCATTAAGTATTATCGATTTCGTATGCGAACCCAAGATGTTAGTTAATATTTTTAGTTAATAATGCATTCAAAAGCGCAATTTTCACAGAATAATTATTTTCAGTTAATACGTATTTTTAGTAAATTTATCGTATAGAATAATTTCTGATAGTATAGAACATTATTTCATATGAAAAGTCGAATTTTAGTAGTAGTAATATTTCTGTATTGAATATTTAATTTTTAACAACTGTATCGCTACATCATATGGTTGAAGTCGACCGGTTGCATCCTGTCGCTCGATCGCGCGCGCTCACATAAAAGAATAATAAAATATTTAATAATCCAATATATTGTATTTTGAACGCGACGTTTTGCTACTTACTAACCTTCATTATTTAGTAGGACCCACATAAGGGTCATCTTACATCGTTAGCCGTGAAAAGAATATGATTTACATTGAGTTGCAATGGAATGATTTGTATTATAGATTTGCTTCGCCTTATATATTCAACACACACCCCATGGGATGTCTAACTCTGGTGCCGGACCAGGAGCTATACTAAATTATTATTTTTCAAGACCCGATGCCCCATTATCACGCAGACTCATCACAGATGCTTACCGTGACCAGGAGAACGATTTATATTGAAATACAATAAAATGCTTTATAATATTAATTGAACATCATTTCGACATTAAATACAGTCTGCTCGATTTGATTAGGATGCCCA
Organism: Agrypnia vestita; assembly: GCA_016648135.1. Taxonomy (NCBI): domain Eukaryota; kingdom Metazoa; phylum Arthropoda; class Insecta; order Trichoptera; family Phryganeidae; genus Agrypnia; species Agrypnia vestita. The sequence continues at coordinate 838 of JADDOH010010974.1, read as the reverse complement.
GTATCATGCGGGATCATCACAACCCTATATACCCGCATCCTGTAACAATCATGTACATTGCAAATATGTAGGTATTTACTGCCAATTCTTAATGAAACCTTTTCACTTTAAAAGCTTACAGATCGGTACCCATGACATCAGAGTGACAAAGATGAATATTAATAATCTCGCGGTAGATATAGAGGCATTCGCTCTTTCGCAAACTATAATAGTCCCCTTACCTGAATCATGCACACAATATGAATTGGATATATTTACCTGTACAGAATGTTGGTGTAACAAAAAAAATCATTCAAATTTACTACAGAAAGATATGGAATGGCTAATATAATTGATCTGGTAAACCAAATAGATTCCTTTGAACCAATTACCACTAAAACTGTGGACCAACCAGAAAACTGTAAACAACATTTTTGTAGAGGCACTAGCACACTTAAGATTCTAAATATGAACATACGAAGCATAAATCATAATTTTGACGAACTTCTTGTACTACTGCATCGTCTAAATATAGACTTTCAAATCATTATTCTTACGGAATGCTGGTTAAAAGATAAAGACACAATACAGACGATACCAGGATACACCGGGCATAAAACCTCCAAACATTATAACCAAAATGACGGTGTTGTAACATACATTAAAGCAAATCTAAATTTCGAAGTAACAGAACCAGATATAAGTGACGCCAATTGTTTAAAAATTAATTTGTGTAATGGTACCTACATATATGGGATTTATCGACCACCGTCCTTCCAAAATGCGTATGAATTCACAAATTCTCTTTCTGAAGAGGTACTCACAATGGCCAAAAACCCAACAATGATCATTGCAGGTG